>JAAONU010000011.1:17282135-17563755 GCA_012932295.1 Cyclina sinensis
AACGATCTATTGGTGAACCTTTATTATTTTTGTTTGAGTTAGGTTGGTTCAAAAAATAAACACATGCATAATTTTGAAAACATATTTTAACCTTGACATACTGATCTGTATTCTATTTTTGGAAGTTACAGCATGGAAAATTGAACAATATCTATATTTTTTCTCAGGTGAACGATAAAGGCCTATCATGTCCCTCTTGTTTTAAGTAGTATTTGAACATGTAATTGTTAAGTAGTGTATCTTCTTGTGTAAATGTATACGCTGTATGTTAATGACTCTGAAACAAGTGAAATCATCATGCATATTTTAAAAAAAACATTTAATTTTAGCACAGAAAGCCGAAATAATGGCTGAACGAAGCATACCTCCTCATGGACAGCCTGACCTGAACACAGAAAGGATATCGAGATGAAATACAAGATAAGGTAAAAAAAGTAACGAGCAAGAAATTCTTTATTTTTACCATTGAGGTCAATCAAAGGAAAAAACGAACTGAGGGTTTCAGTGCTTTAACTTAAAGTAACACGAATTTCCCGTCGTTTGCTCCACTGGCTAGGAAATTGGACATGAAGGGGACGTGGTTTAGCAAAGCCAGTGATGTTCAGCTGAAAACGTCCCCATATGGGACGCAAAGGGTTAGGTTCAAGCAGAAGATAAGATGAATCAAGCTGGTAGGATTCCTAAACCTGGACTGAGCTAAAAAAGGATAGATCTTGTACTGTCAAGCATTCTGAGCAAATCCTATAGTATATAACTGACAAGAATTCATTATTATACACCAGACATGAGTTAATCGTAATCGCTTGCAATTAATACCAATTTGTTCGTGTAATTTGTTCTTCTTTATGTATTGAACATGGTTCTCGCATATCAGCAAGCTCATTTTTTCAGGAACGACTTCTTTTGAAGATCAGTTTATGTGCCTTGTTGAGTCTAACTCTTCTTCTGCATATTCACAGAAAGCTCACATAAATATTCGTCATACTTTATGCAATACATGGAAGCCTCCACGTGTTTTTTCTTCTTCTGAACAAGCTTGACATAAATGGTCTAAGTCTCTTCAGAGCCTCCGATAGCACCGGAACCAGTTTCACAGCTGTTTTCCTATTCCATTTTCTCTCTTAGTTTCATTATTTGAAGCCTTGAATGCCCCTGCAAAATTATGATCTTCTTTTGTCACCATTTCAATCTGCGTTTCGCCATCATTTTGTAATTCACCCATTCTTTGAAATAAATAGTATCCTCTTTTTAAAGATATTTTAGGCACAAATTTTTTTTTCAATTTCTATGCTCCCCAACGGGAATGTATATACTTGCCGCTCCGCCTGTCCTTCCATCCGTCCGTCCGTCCCGAAATTTTGTCCGGACTATTTCTCGACAACCACTGGCTGGACTTTATGGAAACTTTATAAGAAGCTTTACTGTCAACAGGAGCTGTGCTTATTAGCAGCATGTTTTGGTTCAATAATTGTTCACAAATGTATGCCCCTTTCAAGCCTTTTTCAGCTATCAAGTTTGTCTGGACCCTTTCTCAGCAACCACTGACTGGAAAACATTGAAACTTTATTGGAAGCTTTACTACAAAGATGATTTTTGCATATTAGCAGCCTGTTCTGGTCCTCTGATGTTCACAAAGTTATGCCTGTTTCATACATTTTTATTGTAATTTTTTTCCAGACTATTTCTCAGCAACCACCGAGTTGAACTGCTTTTATTTTCAAGTATTTTTCGAAACTGTATCAAATAATAAAATAAGTTTTAGTTGAATTAGAGTGAACATGCGGTTGATGCACGAGACGTTTAATTTGTCATTAAGTCTATTTTATAAGCTTTCAGAGTTGTTCAAATAATTGGAATCATAGTTTCAACTTTTGAAAAGGAGAACAGTGCTTTCAATATTGTATGTGTTTTACACATATTGTATGTGTTTTCACAACCCAAGCTTTTATTTTGAACAGACCATGGTCTTTTTTCACAGTCTTACATGTGTTAAATAATTCGGGTTAATAATATGTTCAAGTCAGGAATAAAACATACAAATAGTAATAATATTACAACAAAATGATGTTTGTTCTGCAACAAAATTCACGCAATATAAGGCAGTATGTCACCTTGAAATATATGCTAAAGTTGTACAAAGCTATACAGAACTTAAAGCATCATAGCGAGGTTAGCAGTCCTTTAATGGCGGATGGTCACGTGACCTTCATATAGGCGGCGGTCAAATTATCAATTATGGAACAGTCTATTTCATAGGATGTGTACAAGTAATATTTAACGAAAGAAGATAATTCCAAAAGTTACAAAGAAAGAGTTATTGTTCCTGTACAGAGCATTTTTCTTACACTATCATTTTTTAACTATTTAAACAAATTAGTGGAATAGGTTTGGAGTAATAAGTCTAGTTATGGTGGAAATTTTTTTTTGGATGTGTTCAAACATTTTAGTGGAAAAGATGAGAGGGGATATTGTTTTTGGTGAAGAGCAACTCACTGTCAATATCAGTAATATTACCAGGTTAGAGCTGTGACAGCAAGAATTAAATTTAAGATCTTGACTGTTATGTATAACTGTTCAAAGGTCCAAGCTCCAGCTTACCTGAGATGTTATCTGAACAAGTGTCAAGATGTAGGCTACGATCAACAGACCATATGTCTGGCTGTTATGATGTACCTTTCAATAAATGTAAAGCATTTGGTGATTGAGGATTTAGAACTGCAGGACCAAAGTTATGGAATCAATTTCCTATGTATGAGGAAAATTCTGATTCAATAGACATTTTTTAAAGAAAAATCTGAAGACACTATTCTTCGCGGATTTTAATTTATTGTTTTAAGCAACAGGAACAAAGTGATATGAAATGATAGCGGGGCCATAACTGACTCATGAAAAAAAGAATATCAGCGCATATCTACAGCAGCTAACATAATATAATATCAGTGTTTGCGATCTTTAAATCACATTTTCATATTGCTTGCTAATTTATAGTTTCATATTTCTTTGTATTACAGTTAAGTATATGGTAAATTGCATATTGATCTTGTTTCATTAATATATATTAACCTATGCATATTTTACTACCGCTTGAAAACTGATTAATATTTACATTCTTAGGTAAAGAACGAGACTCGTCGGTACACCTGTCAAAAATCAATTAAAGCGCCGCCCAATATGTTTCTTTCAAACTCCGCCTTTTACCTGTGTACGAAATGGAAAAGCGGTTAGGAAAATAATATTGAGAGAAGATTTCTGGTAGTAACGTAGCGAAAATTACAACACAGCAACTTTGGCGCCACGCAGGCACATTTTTCTGGCTGCGGATAGATTGCAAGACGCAGTTTTATTGACAGGTATACCTGAAAAAACTGCCTCGCTGTGATTTGATGATCAGTAAAGTGACAGTCTAAGCTACTGAAATAAACATAGTAACGTCACTTTTTATTGCGTTTCGAATACATGAAACTCTAATCAGTTTTGCAAGCGGTAGTAATAGTTCATTGTAATACAAGGTCTTTTTCATTTCATGTGCTTTTGTGTTTCCACTGATTAAGTTCACTTGTCTACATTTGAATTATAATTATTTGATAGTTCTATCATTGTAAAACGTTAGTGAAAATATTCCGTGTTAAATAAGGCGTTTAATCAGATAAAACTGTTTCAGTTTTATTTGAGGAATATACCTTTTCTAGTTAAACTTCATTATGACCACTTGTGCCCAGCGAATTTCGTCTTAGAAGACACATGACCAGGACTGTTTCCTTTATTTCATGTCAGTGCTATGTTAATTCTTCAAAAATGAGGATAAAGGGCCTGGTTGGGTGTGACAAAGCTTTGCATTTTTTATGTAGAACATACGGGGAAATGAGTTTACGTCATTTATACTTTGAAAAGAAAAAACTATAATGGGGTGAATTATTTTTGACTAAAATTTGTTAGTAACCAGCCCCACCCTGCGTATCCTGTATTGACATAACTAAATGTAATGGAGTGTAATTCCTTTTTATTTGTTGCTTTTGTAAATATTCAGAGGACCATTCAACTTTATTATAACCCAAAAATTGAACAAATTCTGATTCAACATTTACCTTATTACCTTTTATGTAATCACACCCCTATTATATGAACCCATACCCCAATTACTTTTCATTCATTTTCGACCCATGTTTTCATAATATTTCCCAGCCAATTATTTCTCTTTAGACCTTCCTCAATTGCATATTTTTTCTCTTTTGTGTTCGTTTCGGTAGTATCGATCGTTCCCAATGATATCCTTGTTTTTTCCAGTCTCCTAGATTATATAAATACAAAACATTTTTTATTACTTTTATTACTGTTTCCATGCAACTGAGTTTGAAAAAAATCTAAGAAATATCCACTTAGCCGTCTCAAATTTTTGTTTGCTTAAAAAATAAATCGTATATAACAAAACCAAAGTGGAATGGGTCTTTTTTAATTTCAAATTATAAAAATTATATTTCTTTTCTTCTATAACACAAATCAAAACAACTGTTATCGGTTACACCTTTCTGTTTTTATTTAAAGTTATAAATGTCAAATACTTAACAACTGAATCAACATCGATAAAGAACAGAATTAGTAAATTAGACAAATACAGCAATGCACTCACGAAACGCGTGCTCTGTTTCCAAAAAATGGCTGAATTTATCTGATGAAGTGTATCTGGTTTGAAAAACTTCCTTGTTCTCATACATGAACCAACAAAAAAAGGCCAGTGAAATTGTCCTACAGAACACTATTTGTTATCGGCTCTAAATCGTGGAAATTAGTTAGTTCCCCGTCAGGGTTTACAGTTTTACATGTACACAGCAGATGTAACAGTTCTAAACATTGATTTTGACTGTACTCTAAATTTTGTTAAAGAAAGTTATAACATCTAAATGGACGTAAACAGTTGTAGTCCTGACCTTATTTCACATTATATAAATCGTTTCATGTAAAACGGGGTGGTGAGTAAATATAGGGTTTTAACCTTATTAAGTATCATATTAATTATTTACTACACTGATTAACTTAAGACTTACAGAGTGGGTGGAGAATAATTATGTTTATACAGAGGCACAATATTGTTTTAGGGTCAAAAAAGGTACTTAAGACAATATTTTGTTTTAAATTATTTCTCGGATTTAAATGAAACGAAAAAGTAGTTTGTCTTTTTGTGGACTTCTCTATCTGACATTTATTAAGTAATGCTGATTTTACTTATGTATTCAGACGGCATTGTTATCTTTGCTAATTCTAAAGAAGATATGCAAATCAGTTTAAAAATTTTCAGACAGTATTGTAAAAGTTGGAAATAAACAGCCAATAAAGATGAAACTTAAATACTTTCATAATAATGCATTTTAATTAACAAAAACAATCTTTTAGAAAGAAATGTCTTTTAAAGAGGATTTACCAGATTGTTGGTGATTTAAGTAAAGGAGAATTGGTTTTGATTTTCGACTATCGATTTTATTGTACAGACAAATATTTATAGAAGTTTCGGCCCAAACAAGCTTCGACATGCATATACGAAAAGTGTTTTGATAAAATAACATGTTTAAAATCGAATAGACTGTAATTCCGTCAAGATATTTTATTGAAATTTTTTATAATGAAGCGCATACTTCAGCTATTTGTCACCTCAGCAAACAATCGTGCGTACAATTATTTGCCTAAGTATAAGAATATCTACCAATAGAAGTCGTGCAAATATTCTTTCGGCATCCCTATCATCCCTAAATAGGTCAAAAAGGTAATACAGCTTCGACGAAATCAACGACAACAAAGAAAATAAAACCAAACATTGAAGGTGAACAATTACATATCTCTCTTATGTACACAGTGCCGACAATACATTCGTATTCATGTGGCTTAAAAAATAATAGTGAGTGCAGATAAAAAGCTAAGTACAATGTGATCAAATAGATAAACTATTTTGAATTTGTTAACATATATTGAAGTACTCTGATACTAGACATTTGCCATTCTCAAAACTAATAAGATTGTAGCAATAAATGCATACCTATTATATCAAATACCTTGTACAGTACGTTTTCTTTCATGATCAGCAATTACTTAAATGAATATAAATGAAGCACCGAACGATTTGATGATTTGACAGATCTTTACACTTTTTCCCTACGTGATGGAATATTGTTATAACCTAAATCTAATCATGTTTGTAGATCTGGTACATAGATAACATAGTTTTTTCAATGGAACACAAAATATGTGGAAATTGAATAATGGTATTTCTACACAAAGTACAGTTATTGAGTCTTTATCTATTTACAATGCATATCCTTTCGAGCTTTAGATTATGTTAAGCTTAAATAGCCAACCTATTGAATATCGTTTTGATTAACAGTTTTAAAAGAAACACACTGAAATTTAGTTCCAAATGTGAATGAGTGTCAAAAGCTGAAAGATTCTTCAAACTAATGAATGAACAAAATACACAATCATCTTCTGTTATATTAAACGGTCATTTTTCTAGAGTAGTGAATTGTAAACAAACAATAAACATGTACTTCGTTAGTCCGAAAAGACGTTCATAGATATACACTAAGATTTCGTCTTAATCGCTCAAGGAACGTCCGAACTTTACACCATAATATTGTCAAAAGGGATGAACAAATGAACCAAAAATATAGATCAGGTTTTAGACAATGGCGATGCAGAAGACCCTTAAAATGCTGGTGGTAGCTTCCAGTTGATCGCTTCAATATCAAAACGTAATAAGAACGTTGAATCTTCCAGTCCAACATACAATTTTGAGTTCTTCGTGTCAAAAGCAATATCCAGTGGCTTGGAAATGAGATCTTCTTTTGAAAGTAGTAGAGCCTTTCTCTTTCCGTCTGTAGACAAAATATAAACTGAGTATGGTTTGTAACATGATACCAGAACACGGCCCTCTGGATCAAAGCAAAGAGATTGTTTTAGGCTGTTGTCACTCGGAAAGGATCGGATTTGATTTCCAGTTTTCGGGCTTATTGTTAGAATTTTCCTTCCGTCGAGTACGAAAGCGACATCGGTCTCAGGCTGAAGCAGGATTTTCCAGGGATATGTAATCGTTGACGCTGTTAAGTTATCATGCAAGATAGTTTTTTGCAGCTTTCCGTCTAGACCGTACACTCGTATGTGGCCAGGACCTTCGTTTGCAACCTGTCTGCCACCGCAAGCGACGTAAAGGCACGAACTTATATAAGCAATGCCTCGGCAAACTTCACCTGTTTCAATGTTTCCACATACATTGAAGACCATGCCTTCCTTTAGGAAAATTTTCACCATCCTTACTTGTGGCAGTGTTACTGCAATTTTCTTCTCGTCACCAATTTTACAAATATCGAATGGTCTGCTCTGAAATTTGACTACCCTTTGTATCATGTCGTCTGATATGTTCAGCAATTTTAAGCAACAGTTTTCAGAATCAACAAGAAGCAACTGATTTTCCTCTACCAGACAGATAGCGGATATGGAAGACTTCTTTTGAAATTGTTCGACGACTGTTAGTTTTCTCGGTGACGAAACGGTGTATATTGCCTTCTCGTTGCATATGTGACCTAACTTTTCAAAGGCATGCAGTTTTTCTTCTAGGGAAATATCTCTTTCATATCTTATCTTTTCAAAATTTGCATTCTCTTGTACTGTTTCGGTAAATGTTTCTTTAAGAGCTTTCAAATTTGATTCAGCTTTAACCATGTGTGCAAACGTATATTCGTCATTTAGCCTTTCATTTTTCAACAATTTGACCGATTCATTTAATGAATCTCTTGTTTTTGTAAGTTGATGATGATTAAAAAGGATATTTTGTCTAATATCATCGTACTTTTTTTCAATTTTCTTCTCGTCTTTACTCAGTAGACCTTGAAGATTTTCCATCATTTTTTCTATTTCTTTCCTAACGTTTTCCAATTCCTGTAGCGATTGTTTTTTGTCTTCGTCTAATAGTCCTATTTCTTTCAGTCTTTCACTGATGGAATCTTGTAACTGACTCTGTGTGGTTTCAAGTTTAGTCACAATCTCTTTGACATTTTGTCTAAAGGGAAGCTTGTTAACAGCTATTGACAGAGTAACAACATTCGGACATTTTGCATGAAACATTGACATACACACAAGGCAACAAACAGCGTGATGACTTTGGCAATACAAATCTACGTATTCCCCAATATGTATTGAACATGGTTCCCGCATATTTTTATCAACAAGTTCATTTTTCTCATGAACGACTTCTTTTAAGATCAGTTTATGCGCCTTGGTGAGTCTAACTCTTCGATGCATATTCACACAAGGTTCACACATATACTCGTCACATTTTGTGCAATACATTGAAGCTTCCACGTGTTTATCTTCTTCTGAACATGCTTGACATAACATGTCGAAGGTTTCCTCGGAGCCTCCGATGGCACCGGCATCAGTTTCAGTGCTGTTTTCTTTCTCTGCTATTTCACTTTCTTTAATAGTTTCATTATTTGAAGCATTGAGTGCCTCTGTAGAAATATTTTCTTCTTTTGCCACCGTTCCGATCTTCCTTTCGCCATCAGTTAGTGAATCATCCATCATTAGAAATAACCAGTATACTATTTTTTCAGATTTCTTTAAGCACAACTAGTCATTTCCAGTTTTTAAAATCCAGTCTCCACGGTTAAGCATATAGAAAACAGCATTTGTTGCTTTTATTACTTCTTTAATCGGTAACTTTTATTAGTCTCTGCCTATCAGTTATGATTTAAAGTTATAAATGCCAGATACTTGATAACCGAAGGTGAGTCACACATAAAATGTAGTTCAAGTACAAATAATAGACCAATGCACTCACGAAGCGCGTGTTCAGTTTTCAGAAAACGGCTAAATTTATCTACCAAAGGCGTAGGGGATTTTACCCTGTGTCGAAAAACGTCCTTGGTGTCTTTGTTGGACCAACGCATTGTATTGTACAAAAATATACATCATTGTATTTCTAATATGTTCAATGATTTAAAAAGCAAAGTTATGAATGATTTTGGTACAGATTAAGATCATTTAAGACAGTAAAATAAAATAAGGACGTACTTGTAATTGTGATCATCAGACTTAAAATAGTGGGAAAACGTTTGAGCTCCCGGTCTCGTTTTACATGTACACAGATATGCAGCAGATATAACAGCTGTAAAAACGGATGATCACTGTACTCTATTTTTTATGATGGAAAGTAATAACACCTAAATGAACATAAACAGTGATAACTCTTGGCTTATTTCACATTCTTTTATTCACTTCAAGTATACGAGGTTATATATTATAGGACTTTGATCTTAGTTATTACAGATAAATTATTTACAACACTGATTAACTCTAGACTTACAGATTGGGCGGAAAATATATGTTTAAATAGAGGCACAGTCTGGTTGTTGCATATTGTTTTTGTCTTAAGCGATCATGTTTTCTTTTTCTGCGTTGGTTTGATGTAATTGAAAATAATTTGGCCGTAATATTCAACATTTAATAAGGATTGTTAACTTAATCTACTGTACAATTGTCTGCAGTATATTGATCGATTACGATAAAAAGAAGTAAAAATAAATGGGTATTTTTATTTAGGGCCCGTCATTTTGAGACTCAAAAAGCTTCATACACGTACAAGCACGTGGTTTTACTGATTTCAAAAACAATTAAGGATGATATGACATACAGACAACTGATCATGAATTTGAAAATGATATGTCTATAAAGTCATAAAAGTACAGATGCTTTATTTGGAGCATGCGTATTTATGATGTTTAGTATCTTATCATGTAATAAAACGTTTTTTGAAATTGGGATAATGCATGTATTCTTGTACTTACAATCGTTTCTCAAAAACAGCACTTTACATCAGTATAATATTAAATCGGAACCTTTTCAAGCCCAGGTAAGTGGTTACACATGTAGCAGGATAGTTTTTGAATGACATTTTATTGTAACAAAACAGAAGAGAATAGTGTTCTGTTAAATTGACTTCTATCTGAGTACTGTCTCACAGGAACAAACAAATGAAGAGATATTAAAAGAGGCACATAAGAAACCCGAATCTCTTCTGAAAGAAAGTTATGTTTGTGGAAGAGCTGAGGATCGAACTCATGACCCCTGTATGCTAGTGTAACAATGTAAAGTTGAGCGCGCAAAGTAAGAAAGGTTTAGAAAAAAATCTTCCATTCTTTTGACGGTAACATGAACAATGAGTATTCTGCATGTTTCAATGTTTGGATGAACACTTGGTATTGCAAATCAAAGAAAACAAACCAATGTTTTGTAGTTAAACAAAAAGTTTTTTTGTGTATATGGAGGTGTACAATCAATCTGAGAGTAAATTAAATGTAAAAGCTGAGTCTTTTAATGCATCAAAATTAATACAGAAAGAAATACAATTGTATTATGTTAGAAAACAAACTGTACAACTGAGATTAACAAGGTTGGATTTTTGCAAAAAATAACCTCCAAAGATTATTATGAAAATAGGTTACATTCATAAAGTAAACAAATTTATTGAATAACATTCTTTGCATATTGTCCGTTATGTAAATTGATATTTCTTTTCATTCGTCCCGCGACATCTGATTGTCTTTACAATACAAAATACACTCCAGTACACTTCCTTTGGTACTGTGTTACCTAACGTAGTTGGAGATACAATCAATTAATCTTGTCCGACTTTTAACTTTCAAAGTACAGAGGGTAAGGTCTGTTTTCACATATCTTCTCCTCAGAAACGAAAAGCCCAGGTTCAAAATAATTTCACAAAAAATGTTCATTATGTGGCTTTTAATTAAATCCCTTCAAGCCATTTGGGTCACTTAAAATCTGTCTACAGAGGTCGGGGCCTGTCTTCAAAATATGACCAAACGGAAAACTTTAAAAATCTTATCCTCAGAAAACAGCGGCCCGTTTTCAACATTATATCACAAATATGTCCCTTTGGTGACCCCTTTATAAAATTCCTCCAAGCACTTTGTGCCCCTTTAAAAATAAGGCCTATAAAGGGCATGTCAAGTTTTCGCTTTATGACTTTATTTTAAACTTTGAAAATGTTCTCATTAGAAATTACCAGCCCGATTTCAAATTTCTTCAAGCTATTTAGGACCCTTTACAATTATGGATTACAGAGGGCGGAGACTGTTTTCACTGTAAGTTTTATTTTAAACTTTAAAAATCTTCTCCGCAGAAACCACTGTACCGATATCAAAACAATTTTAGAAAAATATTCCTTATGTGTCTCTTTATCAGATTCCTCCAAGCCATTTGGGTCCCTTAAAAAACTTTCCTACTTTATGGCTACATTGTAACATTCTGTAACATTGTCCTTAGAAACCACAGGTAAAATTTCAAAATAATTCTACTGAAATATTTATTGTGTGACTTTTAATGAAATACCTTTACACCTTGTTAGCTTGAAGAAAAACTCGGTTGACTTGGGCTGCTTTTCAGTTTACAACTATAAAGAAACTTTGAATATATCCCTCTGAGAAACCGCTTGCACAATGTCAAAGTAATTCTTCACAATTGCTCTTCAGTTGGCCCTTTTTTAATAGCCTTTGAGTAACGAAAAGTCTGTTCATCAGAAACCCTTGGCTCAGTTTCAAATTATCTCACATAAATGTTACTTTGGTGGCGTTTTATGAAATCCATTGAAGCCATGTTGGTTCTCAAAAAATGACAGTAGCTGGGCAATGTTTCACTATATCTATATGGAAAACTTTAAAAATATTCTCCAAAAAAACCTTCGGCTCAGTTTCAAAGTTATTTCACAGAAATGTTCTTTAGGTGAACCTTTATTATATTTGTTTGAGTAAGGTTGGTTAGAAAAAATAATGTATAATTTTGAAAACATTGTTTAACCTTGACTTACTGATCTGTATTCTATTTTTGGAAGTTACAGCATTGAAAATTTAACAATATCTATAATTTTTCTCAGGTGAGCGATAAAAGCCTACCATGCCCCTCTTGTTTTAAGTAGTATTTGAACACGTATTTATTAAGTGAAATCATCATGCATATTTTAAATAAACATTTAATTTTTTATAATTATTATTATTTCTATTTATTTTGTATTAATAAAAAAGTATTGTGACTATAGGATAGAGATTAAAAGCAACTCATATCACATGCTGATCTCCCAATTTCCATAACAAAAAAAAATTAAAAGTTTTTGACATTTATGCATAGACTTTATCCCATGTCATAATTCTTATGGTAAGAATGGCGTTTTTACACGTTTGTGTTTCAGTTACTGTTTTATTTGAAGTATTCCTCAGTAAGTTAAAAGATTTCTTTGAAATACCCGGTATAACATTTTCCTTAAATTCATTTTACTATTGTAATTTGATATTAGCTAACAAACAAACAAAAAAAGTAAAGAAAGAAAGAAAATGTTGCGTAAAGAAGGAAGAAAGGACAATTTATTAAGCCAATTAAAGCAATCCAACGCGGAAATTAGACAATTAGACTCAAATTTCACGGACAAGTGTATCTTCTTTTTATAAAAACAACAGATCTTTTAGTCTGAATTTTGGAACAAATACACACGAAGCTTCATGCATTCAGGAATTAAATAAATACTGACTTTAATAAAAGAATGAGATAATTTCCAGCCATACACTGCCACGTTTAAATTTCCTGACTTTAAAACTTTAACAGTCATTGGGCGTTTGGCATTTACGTTTGAAAGTCGATCTAATTTTTTAGTCAGGTCTTGTATGTCTGTGAATCTCCTGCATCGCAGGTCCGCTTTTAACTGAGGCAAAAAAGAATAATCCAATGGAGCAAGGTCTTGCGATTATGGTGCGTGTCTCAATCGTTCATATCCTAGAAGGTCTATAGTACATAAAGTATGTGCCAGAGACTTCCTTAAGCTTGATGATACATGAGGTTCTCGGTGTTTAGATTCGGGCGCTTTTTGCGGACAGAATGTGTCAAATCCCGTTGGACAACCTAAAAGTAGATATACACGAGTGAATGTAAAATTTTTGTACTTTATTTTATTGTAGAAATGCATAACTTTAAAGGTAATTCAACAACTCAATCATATTAGAGGTCAGCTCTACTATTTAGGTCTTCATTTTGTGTAAATAACCAAGGAAATATATGTTCAACTCATTTTCCAAGCTGCAGGTGTTGGAGGATCCAAAACTATTCTTTGAATGGGCATATTAACTTTGCAACACTGCAGTATGTCAGCTTAATTTTATTTCGCGCAGGTCATCCAATTGTCACGTCCTGCAAAGATCCGTTCAAGAAAGAAAACGGTTGTAACAACCCACTGCTTAAATATCGATATGGCAAACTATTGTGGTCTTGCCAAGCAACATTAAAAACATATTATTAGATGTAATTGCCATTGGTGATATTCATCTTAATTTAATGCCAAGTGCGCCGGTATAGAACAAATTGGGTAAGATAGATCAAGCTGGTACGGATCCTAAACCTGGAATAAAAAGGATAGATTCTAGAATAGTTAAACATCCTATAGTATACCACTGACAAAAATTCATTATATCATATACCGACATGAGGTAATCGTAATCGATTGCAAGTGATATCAGTTTGTTCGTGTAATTAAAAGTATTCGCTTACTTTTGAAAAACCCAGTACATTTATCGTAATCGCAATCATTGCATGCCAGAAAAAGCTGTAATCGCCGATTACTTTTCGATATAATTTCGATCTCTTTATCTTGGCCATATCTGTTGCCTGTATCCTAATCTGTCTACTAAGCAGAGCTAGGTGTTAATCCTTTTGATTAGGTGTAAATTTGATTATATCCCATTTGCATTATCACATTGTTTCTGAGTTACAAACCAGTTTTTTATTCAGTCTGAGGCCTGGGCTAAAATATTTGACAATGTGAGAAATCAATCGTCGTTACACTAAACAAACATCCCTAGTTTATTGTCCCTTGACTGAGCTTTAATGGTATAATATCTTACACTTATTGATCAGCTCACCATTTTCATTGCTTTTACCTGTTACATACCAGGTGTTTATTTGATTTTCTGCACATCAGGAGGTAGTCTTAATATGGCATTTCAGTTTTTTGAAATACCACCAGATGCTAGTGGAATTACAAAAGCATTAGATCAAAGATACAAGCTGGATTGGTTTGAAACTGAAAAAGCATATGAAATTAAGAAATGTTGTCACAAAAATGTTTGGAAATGTTAGATACAACTAACCAGATACCAGATCCCTCTTTTCCACCATGTACAATTCCAAAGTCAGGAAAACCTGAAGATTATTTCTTTTCTAACCAAAGAAAAGATAGAAAAATGCATCTCTATCCAAAGAATCCGAAGTCACAACCAAGTGAAGACATGACATTATACCCAGATAACAAGTTAATGTTTCCTGCTGTGTCAAAGGTTGCTGCCAAGTACCTCTCGATGTCTGCAACTTCTGTTCCAGTAGAGAGATTATATAGTGTAGCAGGCAAAGTGTTTCGCCCTGAGCGTTGCCGACTAAGTGACAAAAGATTTGAACAGTTAATAACATGATAAAATAATGATGATAAAATGCAGTTCCAACATTTAAAATATATAACTGCGATATTTAACTTAATACTCTTGGATTATTTAAACTTCGGGACATATATGTTGCACTGTGTATGCTAGATTAAAAAATATAGAAGATACATAAAAATCCTGTATGCTTTATTTTCTTTTGAGGTAATCGACCACAAGTCTGTCATATAAACACACACATGGTGTTTCAAGCGATCAAGTGTGCTTCTATGCGCTGGCTTGATGTACATCAAATTAAGTTGACAATTATACTTAATTATTGATAAGGGCTGTTAACATCTACGGTCTAAATATCTGTGGTATATTAATTTATCGACTAAGAAAATTTAAAATAAAAAGTGCCAACTGTTAAAATCAAAGAAGTAAACAGTAAGTAATATTTATTTAAGAACGCAAAATGATTTATACACGTTTAAGCACCATGTTTTACTAATTTAATAAAGGTTTAAAAATGACATACATACAACAGACACATAAATTTTAAAATGATAGTTCTGTAATGTACATGCCATAAAGGACAGATACTTCATTTTAGCACTATATTTTGTATCTTATCATGTAAACAAAAATTTTTTTCAGAAAAATGAGACAAGTAAACTACAGTTAGTAAGTCAACTTGCATGTAAGCAGGTTACTGTTAATATTTTTGTTCAGTTGAGGATGATAGTGTCCTGCTGTGTTTCCAAGCATTTCATTACTCTTACCAGCAATACAGGGAGCTATATGAACAAATCAAAATTGGGACATTCTGAAAGTGAACTCATTTTGCACTTATTTCTTTCATTTTAACTATTTACACACCATTTAAGAGAAGAGAATGAGAAATATTGTTACATGTAAGGTATATAACAGCTAAACAGATGACGTTTATGCAGTTATCTCCCTTTGAACATTCGTTTCTGAAAACCATTTAATAATAACATGAAACACGATGCGCAAGCTCAGGCTTAGAGTGAAATGAGAATTAGCACATGATATTTTAAACTTTCCCACAGGTGCAGACAAGTGAAGAGATAGATAAAGAGGTGCCAAAGGAACCCCTGTTATTGTTAATAAATCCCTGGATTTTTAAAACTTGCTCTGTATATAGCATAGCTACACGCGGAGTTTATTTCTTGAAAAGGGACGGTTCAACGTGTCCACAAGATTTCACAATAAGCTAAATAAGTTTGCAGAGGTTTGTTTAAGTTATGAAAACAGACAATTGCATTCACATTATTTTCTTTCAGCACACATATCAGGGTTCCGGCGGAACCTCAATGTTGACCAGGTGTTTGATTAGAGAATATTTGCTTCGAGAATCAAGCGTAAAGTTAATTTCATCAAATGCAATTCTGAACCAGGTTTTTCCAGTTGTGTTAAGACAGTTTTCCCTTTTTATAGCACTACTGTAATCATTTTGCCTAAGTTGAAATAGCCCTGAGAGCTTCAGCGTCATATAGCAGAAACTTGCGCGGTCTGTTCAACAAATTTTTAGGTATGGATAATGTAAGCGCAGTGCAGTGCACTGCGGTGCGGTACGGTACAGCACGGTACGGTACGATACAGTACAGTACAGAGGAAAAACAATTGAATTTTGCGATCTTAGGTCTCTTAGGTTCCCTCAGTACGAGTACAGAGGATTGAACATCAATGTACCTGAAATCTTAACTCACTTTATTACATGAGATTTTTTGTTTTGGCCCAGACAAATAAGCGCACCAGATACTTTTTTATATTTTTTTCACATACTACTCTTCCGGCTACAATCAAGGATATTTTGTTGTTGCTCCTGTTTTTTCTGTTTAGTTTTCTTTAAAACGAGGTATGTTCCATAAATTCACGGAATTCCATTCTCACATATCCTATGATATTTAAGAATAGACTTTTATTTTCTTCAACTCATCGGAGTTTTGGTGATATCTGTAACAACCACATCTAAGGAACTTGAAGCACGCCATTTTTGTTATACATTTCAAACGCTCTCAAACTGCTGTTGAATAGTCAAACTTTTCAGCCTGACATTTGTAGCAGACGATATAAGCAATGTTATATATAATATATGTATCAATCCAGTTGCCCCCCTTGCATTTTGCTGCAAGGTGCAAGCACAGAAAATGCCCATTGAAAAATATCCTACCTCACAATTACATTACAGTGAAGGAAAAGCAATTTGCACACTGAGCTTGATGAAAAAAATCAGTTCAGCGGCGGACATTTTGTAGACAATTGGCACGTGAGTGTACGTCAAGAAAGTGAACCGCATTCTTCAGTTTGACGTTTAAGTGACGTTACGTTGACGTCGGCGTGCTTCAAGTTCGACACAGTGCTCTTGTTCAATGTAAAATTAACTGTTTCATGCACCACTAAAGTTTTTGGTCAGTAAGTCAGCCATAACTAAACGTATCTCAAGATGTGTTCTGTTTAGGTTGAAAACAAGAGAAATTTCTGCGAATTTATGAAGCAGCCCTTGTTAGTAACTGCAAATTGAAAGGGTGAGAGGGTGAAACATGGGCAAACACGGAATCAAACAACACATGTAAATAACGCCATTTTGTGTAACAACTTTTATTTAAATGATTACTTTGCAATATCACATGAAGTTTTGCAACCGTCCATAATAATTGCAAAAACAGGCTTCATTTATGAAGTAAAAAAAAGATTTATTGAATAAAAACTTAATATATCATACTTACAGAAAACAACAAAAACTGATTTCGATCACAGAGATATTCTTGAATTACCCATAATACAGTACTGCATCTAAATATAGACAGTAAATTATACAGGTTATAAATAGAAATTGCACTCAGAAGTTTATATAATACTATAAATCTAAACATTTCTTCCTGGGAAAACAACATTGAATACTGTATGATATGTATAAATCAAAAGACAATAAATAAACAAGATATGAACGCTTCAAAAACTGTTATTATGGAAGCAAGCATGGACGTTTCTCTTCGAGTTAGTATGAACATTTAAGTTACACACTTATGTGAATGAGTGCACAAAATATCGTCACTTAATTTTCAGGAATGTCCATGTAAAGTAAAAAAAAACACAACAATAATAGTCACTAAGTCGTCCATGCTACCGAAAGTTATCTTCGATCTGACAAAAAAAAACAGTGTAGGAAGGAAATTGAATATAATGGATTGATTTCAAACTTACACTGAAAGAATTTTATAAAGATCTATACATGGAAACTTTTTTATTGACAAAAGTTCAAATATAAAATAAGATGACAAAACTTCATTCTGAGAAACCTTGAACCCTCTGTTTTATATATAGCAGTGAATGGTTGATTGTCGTATAATCGTAAAAGCGACTGACTCACAGAATTCAGCCTGCACATGATTTTCTTTAAAATTAAAGAAAAGTTAATGTTATATTAAAACACAACAACAACAACATAATCTTATGCTTCTACACATCATAAAAACTGAAGAAAAATGAATTTGATTTCAACAGGATTCGAGCCCATGCCCTTTCGGTCAGTAAAATTGAGTAAGAGGAGTTAAAACTACTAAGCAAAAAAGACATGTTAGTACAAATAATAGTCAAAATTAACAATATAAGCCAACGGGTTAATTTTTTATCGATAAAGTGTAAAAAAAACTTTATATCATGATCTGTTTCTGGAACAAAAATTGAGACTGTAACTAAGTTTAGATAGTTTCTTCACAATTACAACTAGACTATATGTATAAACATTTTCTTTTTTATGCATCGCCAATCCGTCTGTAAGTCAGTCACTTTAAATACTGTTACATGTATAAACAGAAAGCCATCATTTTTTCTTTGGTCCTTAAACAGACTCGGTGCCATTTGTTTATCAAGTTTCTAAATCGTATTTTGCTTGTGTGATTCAGATGTATTTGTTCTTTGTAGATACTGACAAGTCACTGATAATATATTTTACTATTTTGCTGTAACAAATGTCGTTTGTGTTTCAAAGTTATGAAACTCGTACAGGACAAATTCAAATACGAGTTAAAACTTTGACTTATCTTGTTGTACCAAATGTTGTTTGTGTTTCAAAGTTATGATACTCGTACAGGACAAATTCAAATACGAGTTAAAACTTTGACTTATCTTAAAGTTACAGTACTGCAATCTTAAATTTCACAACCAAAAAAGTAACACAACAAAACTGTACAGTTCAGAAGACTTCTTTAAAAATTAAGATATGTCACCGCTTATTTAAAGATGAAGATCTGTACTGCCTACCGATCTAAAATCATAAATTCATGAAGCTGAAAATTAAAACAATGAAACAAAAACAATGTAGTAAGAAACTGAAATTTTCAAATTGCGAAGTGGCGAACTGTAACTGTTCAATATTAAATACAAGTTTGATTAACGTTTTTGTAGTAAATACCATCTTTTTGACAGACATTTGTTCTCTCCAGAGAGAAATGTCACGTCTGTCTATATTTACTTTTTTTTTTAATTATCTCTATTCCATCACTTATCCCATTCTAGAATTAGCTGCAATATAATTATATTTTAGACGAAATTCTCTGATGAAATATAATATCGATAAACCTAATTAATCCTTAATTTCGAAAGCCAAATTCTTTGAAAAAGTGCCAAAAATAAAGAAGACATCTTAGACCTTACTTATTTAGTCGGTGATTTTTTTTCTAATTTCAATCGAAATGGACAGTGGCCAAAACACTTATTAGGAGAAGTATAACTAGATATATAATATAGTGCTCTAATCACCGTTGAGACCTTAGCTAAGTGTAAGTGGTGACAAGGGCGTACAAAAAAATCAAAAGGATTACACCAAACAATGCCAATTTTGTATCTTAATTCTAACAGTTTTGCAAGTGTAATATAGGTCAATAGAACTACTGTTTAACTATTGATATACAGTGTACATAATGGAGCGCTTAATGTCAGATGCTCCGAGGAAAAGTACACGTATAACAATGTGCCAAAAAGTATACTGTCACGTTTTAAAAGCAAAGTACATGTATAAGAAGTGTAACGCATTTGTATACATTTATCTGGTAACTCTTAAACATATAAAGTTTCTTAGTTTGAAAATTATGTACATTTGTTATAGTTAACAAATCTACAAATTACTTTGACGAATCAAAGCAATCAAAGGTATCTTGAATCGCAACAACAGCGATTTTTACAATTAACCACATTATACGCAAATAAATAAAGTCTTCATTTTGTTGTTCAACAGTTTGATGAAAATGAAAACTAGTGAATTTGAAGTTTAAATTTGTTTCGAGTTTAGAAAGTATATCACTTATTACAAATGCCGTCCATAGTAAAGTAGTCTATATAAATATCATATTTTTCTTAAAACAGTTTGATGGAGAAGATGTGAGGTTTACCTTCCCTTCTTTCCTGCATTTATTCGAATTTTGCTAGTATCCGAATCATATGCATAGTATGGACATGTACATTTTTAAAAGTGAATGATTGATTTGGAAAAAAATGTTGCTTTTACGAAAAAAACAACAACAAAAAAACAACAAAAAAACATTTGAGATGGCCAAGAATAAATGATAGTAACATTATAAAAATGTCGAACAGCAGCAACAAGTTTGCAAAGTCTTTCGACTAAATTTTAAAACTGATTCACACATAGTAAATGCATTCATTTTACTGACCTTTAATAAAGCTACTTCATCTCATACACTGCCCTAGCAATAATAAATGTACCAACCGAAACGATATGTGCTTATACTTGGGTACGCTCAACTTGCTTGGTTTGTGGTGTTATGAAGTAGCGAGCTAGTTAGGTCTTAAAGCTAGTAAGAATTTACAATTCAAAAGTCCGCCGTACATGTATCTCAGTGATCCTGATGTATACACAAAATATACATGTGCAAATGGGCTTTTAATGAGAATGCAAGTTTTGTTTTACGTACATAATTAAGAGAAATTTACAGACGAATATAAATAGTAAATTAACAAGCGCCTTGAATCTGAGCAACATGTCGTCTGCAGTAATACAGGTTGTTCATTCACAAGGCATTGTCAAGAATACGAAATATATTCTCATTCACAAGGCATTGTCAAGAATACGTAATATATTCTCATTCACAAGGCATTGTCAAGAATACGTAATATATTCATAAACATTATACTATAAAGCATTCAATCTTCCCATGTCGCTGTGCTTCATTTCGTCTGTGGATAATAGTTCCTTTTTGCGTCCTTTTGTCCACATATTTCATCTCATTTTTTGTTTTGTCGTTTTATCTTATTTTTACTTTGTTTTCGTTAGATTATTTCTGTTAAGCGATGAACGGGATATATTCATATAATTGCTTGTAAATATACCACATTGCAGTTTAAAGAATACCTCGTCTTCAAATGATAAAATACATATTAATTATATTATACAGTACTGATCTATTGAAAGTCGATCTCTACATATCTTTACAAACTTTATTCTTCATATGTATAGTGTTCTTTTTGTCGTTAATCTGTTTTACAGAATCACATTTTCAGGGCAACTCTATATCAAAGGTTTTCACTAGCACCAAATTGCCTTGAATATTGTTTTTCATTCACAAGAAGGCTTACATTAAAACTGCTTGGCAAAACATAACTTTTGAAATGCAAAAATACAATAACTTAACACAACTTTGATGTTAAAATCCACCATTCAAACATTATGCTTTGATCTCACTCTCAGAGTGTGAATGTTTGTTGTTACTCATCCACTGTTTTACTTTCCTAGACGAACTTATTTCTATTGCTTTTGGTGCGTCAATGTCATCGTCATAGAGTTCATTTTCCCGCGCAATTACGTCGAGCGCATCTTCACTACTTCTGTTATAGCGCATGCGCGATTTGTTATTCTCGAAGTCAGAGTTTCGCGGTGTATTTTCTGCAGTTTCAGCTTCCGAATCGGAAGCCATTCGTCCGCGACGTTTCTTTTTCTTTTTATGTGTTTGTGTTGTATTGCGAATAGGTAAAAGCAGTGCCGCGGCCTGACCTTGACGCTGCTCCATCTCCCGGCTTGTGTGAGGCAAGGTGTGTTCGGGCACCTGATGAACGGGGTGCATAAACGATTCTGTCCTTCTTATTGAAAGAGCGTTTGTTCGATCCTTTGACTTTTCTCGGCGCGAACTTGATTTGTCAATATGCGGACTAGTGTCTTTTGAAAATATATTAGGCAGTAGACTGACTTTATCCTCTCTCGCAGTCAAATCTTTAGAAACGGCTTCAATTGAATTTTCTTTATTGTTGAACATGTCATTATTGAAATCCCTTCGTATATTTAGATTAGACGGACAGCTTGGTGACCGGCAGTACGATGAACGTAGATCTCTAGAAACTGATCGATGCCGTGTGGATCGGGAACCAGGCAAACTGGCGATGCTTGTTGAATTGGCACGATCGATTGTAGGAAATTTTAGTGGAGTACTAGAAAGTGACGCTGGAACACTGCCGCGTGTCTGCGACTTCCGGTCACTTGGATTACAATAATCGCTCGGATCAGTATCACTTCCAAGAGATAAGACACTTTTTCTTGAAATTGGTGGAAATAATGAAGATTCCTCCATACTTGAGTGTAAATACTGTGGTGGTGTCGCCGACAGTTCTGAGCCGATTAGTCCAGGAGGCATGACTCTGCCGTAGTCTCTACCATGTCCTACGCAGTCATTACAGAGTCAATGACTGTTCTAAACGGAATATGCCAATTATTGTCTATACTTTTCTGTGTTTATCTCAGATATGATAATTCGACCGGTTTGCACTAAAAGACAACAATTTAACCGATTACAGAAAGATAAGACAAGATTTTCTTTCTGGAGCACTTTCCACTATACGGATCCTTTGAGATGGTTGTTTTCTGTAGGTTTCCAGAGCAACTGCACTAACAGATTGTTTTTATCTATATTTTGTTGACTGGTCAAAATCTTGTGATAGAACTCTCTGGTCGCTGAAGTTTCCTTTCTAGGTCTGTCCCGAAACCAACCTGCAAAAACAAGAACTATTCTAAATATATTTCCTGAATATTTTTTGTAGATAAACATCGACTAAATATGTTGATTTTTTTCATTACTATTATTATTATTATTATCATAATTAACATCCTGACATATGCTCTTGAAAGTTTGTGAAGCCAGTAAACGTGCATGCTTACCAACATCAATAAATTCTACTCTGATGATTTTACATGCGGACGGAACATTTTAAACTCTGTATTTATTTCCATTTGCTTTTTCTGTGTTTATATTTAGACCCTTTTTTCATTGATGGTGTGTTTATAACTCTAGCTTTTCTTACTCACATTTTATAGCTGAGTTTCAAATAAAAAAGGTGTGCAATTAATCAATTAATTTATCGGTATTAGGCCAAACAACCCTTCAATAATATAAAAGGCTAAGATGTAACAATGCCAGTAAGGAGCAGATCAGTGGCCCAGTGGTAACGCACTGGACTGGTAGCCCAGAGGACGCGAGATCGATCCCTCGCTCCTTCACTAACATTACTAATTTTCTTTCAGATGAGACGTTAAACCGAGGTCCCAATGCTGTACATTAAGCTTGCAAAATAACAAGGGGTGTCTCTGGAATGTGATACTTTCCATATCTTTCACTATCGCTACAGCATAAAATAACTAATCTCTGCAGGGGGCGTCGGTCATATGGACAACCAGTACCGACGATAAATAAACTCAAATAAATAGATGCCAGTTAAATAAAGGCAGTGAGAAATCACTTAAAGGAATCAATACACTGAGCACTGCTAACATAAAACAGGGAACATTTAGTTTAAACTGCGAAAGTAAAACTGTCCAGATAGCTCACGCTAAGTCATATGCATGAATAATTCAACCAGTTCACCTGAAATAACTATAAAATAAATCTCATGCGACTCTTCCAAGAAGCTACTTCTGTAAATACTTCGTGACTAGGTTTAAATAATTAACCAATCAACGACTGGGCTTACACTAAGAACTGATCTGCAGTGAATGATTTCTAAAAATATGACGTCACTTCCAACCCTTTCTTTAATGTTTTTCGAAAAGAGCAGATTACTTTGAGTGCAAAAGATCACCAGACGGATACCCTTAATCTAAAAATAAAGGTATTTTCATTTGCAAAATGATTATAAGAAAACATAACAGGCGTAAACCCAGGTTTGTTTGCGAAGTAAAGAACTGTTAAATAGCCCACTTCATATCAAACTGACACTTCAAACATTCTAATCTTATCAGAGACGAAAACACACTATTTCCGTGTTTAAGATCAAGTTTGAATTTAACAATATCAAAAGAACTGAAAAAATAAAAACAAAAGAGACATTTTTTACACGAAGTTCAGACATGTACGAAGCGATTGAATTATTATAAGATTTTTACTAAATGCTTTGGTATCAATAGGTTTCTATTTCGAATTTACGCAAAATATTTTAGCTTTATAAAATTTAGAATTTACTGCAAATTTGTTAAGCAGAAGCTTTCGTTAATTTGATGTTATTTTTATTCTTTTATTTATTTTTACTCAGAGTTGTTGCTTCTATCTGTGAAATAAAATAAGAGTGACCAACAAGTTGATTTACGACTACCGCTTTATGAAATCAGAAATGAGTTGAAAAGGTTTTAATTAAACTAAACGAAAGGAAGATATGAATAATGTTATAGCTTTATATGTGTTCAGTCCTTTACTTTACACAGACTTATATGTATTACTCTTAAGCAATTGTTCTACGTAAGTTGTTCCTTTAGTGTTTGAAATATAATGAAGCAAAGATAATAAAGAAACAATAAAGAGCTTACTGTGCTAAACATACAACATCACCTTTGAAGCTTTTCAAAGCTCTAAGTGAAATTTATTACATTTACTTTTCTTAATATCATCTCCTGATAAAACACATATACCCTTAAAATCCACTACTATACTTTATTATCAATAACATTCAAAGCAGATCATCTCGAATGCTTATATAAAATCTGGCCAACTGAGTAACATGGAATTATGCACAGTCCTTTAAAAAAGGATTAAGTATATTGTTTATAGGCAGATTAGTTGGATTTTCGTATAACGATTCTTTTGCCAGACAAATGCCGAAATGGTATTTTGAGATTGAGGCATTTAAATGATCTTGTATTGTTATTGCCAGATTTGGGGTATATTGAAATTAAGCCAAAAGGTCAGAACAATCGTGGCAGGCATTCTATATTATTAATTATGTTACTATTAATTTTAATCATAGCTGTAGGAAATCGAGACTTTTGCCAGTGACAAAGTAACAAACAAAAATCCCCTTCCTAACGAAATTCAGTAGAAAATGAAACAAATGGCATGGCGTCGACAGACAAGAAACTTACATAGCTATGGACCAGACCTAGCCTTAGAAATGAATACTTTTTGCGTGTTTTCAACGCAGTTTAAACTCAAACGCTTTTATAAAGCCCCAAAGAGAACAAGTCCAAGTGATTACGATCACTTCAAATGCATTACGAATGAAAGTCCGAGACGATGGATTCGGCTTTCTTTAATCTTTATCTTGTAAACTGATACTCTAATTGGCCATTACGTGTAGGATGTATGATTTTAAACCGATAATATCTTTCACGCGCCTACATCTTTTATACGGGTATTTAAAAGTTAATGTCTCTGTTTGCCTGTATGGTATGCAAAACAAGAATGAATATAATGTATTTATTGCAGTAAAATCAGTTTTGTCTAGACTTTCTGCAGTCGAAAAATGTACTTTACAAGGTTGTTAAGAAAGTCTGTTAAGATGTAAATTTCACATACATAATAACTCTTATTCAACAACATTATGGCTTTGATGTAGTTTCGTTGAGTCTTATATAGTAAATATCACACTTTAAACCGCCACCATAATTAAACAACATATTGGCTATGATATAGTTTCGTTGAGACTAATATAGTAAATATCACACTTTACACAACCACTATAATTCAACAACATATTGGCTATGATATAGTTTCGTTGAGACTAATATAGTAAATATCACACTTTACACCGCCACTATAGTTCAACAACGTAGTGGCTATAATATAGTTTCGTTGAGTCTTAGATAGTAAATATGACAATTTACACCGCCACTATAATTAAACAACATATTGGCTATGATATAGTTTCGTTGAGACTAATATAGTAAATATCACACTTTACACAACCACTATAATTCAACAACATATAGTTTCGCTGAGTCTTAGATAGTTAATTTCACACTTGACACCGCCACTTTAATTCAACAACATAGTGACTAGTGTAATATAGTTTCGACTCAGATGTATATTTCACACTTTACACAACTACTGTAATTCAACAATATATTGACTATGATATGGCTTACAGCGTCAACACACTGAACTGCGAAGTCACTTCGTGTATCGCTCGTCCATTGGTCAGCTGAAGGTCTAACAACAACAATGCTGCCTTTCAATCAATCTTAGTTCATCTGATAATAAAGTCCAATTACACATCTTTGTATCACAACGTCCTGTCTGCCAGTATTATCAGTTTTATGTTTATTCATTTGCATTGATATTTTTTACATATACATGGATTTTTTGGTCGAATGCATAACATCGGCTCAATGTAAATTTGTAATCTTGCATTTTTTATAATATTAAACTACCATAAACTAAGAAAATTAGAATTTCGTTGAAAATGGTATGCATCTTTTATGCCCCCCCAGTGTATGTTTTATGCATTATGGGTGTTTCTTTTTCTATAAATAGTGCTCGCTTACTTATAAAATCCTACGTTTTCATATTCACGCCTTTGATCTAACGAGTTGGTCTTTTTTCCAATTTTCATTGCCTAGCCCCCAGTATGTGTTTAATATTGTTTCAGACTAGGAATAATTGCTTTATAAATGTACAGTCCAAACCACTCTCGATTTTACTTACTTCAAAGTACTAAAAACCTCACCTAATCAATATTGATCAGTGAAATCAATAAAACATCAAAGAAATAAAGGAACAATTTAACGCCATAATAAAAGTTTTATGTAAGAAAAAAAAAGCATTTGGTCTTAAAAGTACGAATTCTTGTATATATCGGAATGGCTGAATATTTAACCTGTTACCAGACACGTTACATGCAAGCTCTGGTTGTGTGATACGAGATATATAAGTCTCCGTCAGGTGAGAGTAAATAAATGATTAGTCTTTACATTACGTTTGATTTTGTAAGATAACATGATGTTTCCTGAATACGAAAGTTTTGCATGCTATATGATTAAGGAACGGAAACAACGTGACATTGCAAATCAGTCACATTTCCGGTTGTGTCACGGTCGCACTGGACGTATCGACCAAGTCGTTTGATTCAATGATTAAAATGTATGTATGTACACGATAAAAAAATTTAAAAAAGGTATTTATATGATATTTATTTATAGATAACTGTTTTAAACATGTCTTTAATGAGTGTAACTGGTCAAATGATATATATGGAGGTGTAATCTGTCACAATGATCAGACCAGAAAAGCTGAAGGCAATACCACGCTTATTAAGCCTGTATAACAACGAATGAAAATGGTCAAGTTCAACATCGAACATATAATTATATATTTTGGTATATGCACAAAAAGTTAAACGGGTTTTAAATGTTATATCTTGAACAACAGTTTCAATTGATTTTTTTATATCAAATGCTCAAGCGACAGGTAAATTGCTTGTTATAAACACTGATTTGTAAGTCTGTGGACGTCTTGATTAGAATCAGTCGTTATAACGGTTAAAATTAGCGATATACGTAGACATTTAATGAAATCATTTATTTGCTAATACAATTCAAAATAACATACTGCATTTATCGCTAATATATTTAATCCGCGACATTTAAAAAACGGTGATAATCTTATATTACATTATCGGGTATCTGATTTATCTGTTGCATAATTACTCGAATGGTATACATAATAGTCTAAATTAAACTTTTTACAGCCATTTAATGTCTTTTATCCAAAAAATCTGTCATTTTGAATGGTTTTAAGCTATTAACTTTTTCAACAGAAAATTATCATATATCCCGGATAGTGATCAAATTGGATGTAATATGTATGGAAGGTACAATTTAATGATTAAGCTGACTATAGTATGGCATTTACTAAGTTAATTGACTGTAGTTAATCACTATCGTTTAAGATGCAATCAACGTTTAAGATGCAATCAAATGTCCACTGTGTGCAAAAACACTTAAACAAATCTCGAGCTATGGCATGAAAGAAAGTTTCTGGTGACCCGTTACAGTCATGTGTAAGTTTGTGCAATTACTAAAAGGTCTTACAAAATGATAACGTCGTTTTATAGGTAAAATGCAAATATTTTCAGTATTATTTTTTTATTTATTTATTTACTTATTTATTTATTTATCTATTTATTTATTTATTTTGTATACGTCTATACGTGTCTCATGATTTACTGTCTGTAGATACAAGAAACGGCGTTCATTTTTTGACATACATCTTTATATAAATCAAGCGTAGACCTTATGTAGACAATGATTTACTGTCTGTACATACAAAATATTGCACTCTTTTTTAAGATACATCGTAACAAAGCCATCATTCTTTGACGGGTTATGTATTAGTGTGTCTGCTTTATATGATAGTCTTAGAATTAGATGTTTCGTGGTATACTTTCAGAAACTTACTTTTATTTTACAACTCTGGTTTTAACATCAGTTCCGAGGTGTCGAAAAGTCTACCTAGAAACTATCACGAAACAAATTTTAATCTTCTAGTCCTTATCCATTATTTCATCGTTCTATACATACTCGTATGCACATGTCTTAACTAGGAAGGTTGGAATTCTATTATGGGGTATTCTAAATTGAAAAAAACAACATTAGATGACTTTACTCAAGATATCGAGATATGATTGAATGGTACAGGCATACTGTCATGTGTGCGCAGGTAGTTGAGGGGACGAAGTCTGGGTGGTAAAAATAGGACGAAACATTTATTTGAACACATGTAAAGATTAATGGCTAAGCAAATTCATGATAGGCTGTGTCAAGAGTAAGTCAATAACTAAACAACTAATTGGGTGCAGCAAAACTGTTTAATACAGATATTTTACGAAGAAGACTTTTAGATTAAAAAAAAAAGTGTATTTGCTTAAAATATTAAACCCTGAGATCATCCATCAGTCAGACAGTCCGCTTATCTTTCATAATGTTTAATTAATAATTATGCCAATATTGCCATGTTGTTTTTTCGTATGTATTTTAAGCCTTAATCTACTTAATTTGCATTCAGCTCTTTAAAAAACTGCGTGGGGGAACAACTCAAATAGGGTACAATATTGTAAACTGACTTTGAACTTCTTTTGGTTTGTACATAAAATGCTGTGAAAGTTGACATTTACAGTTTTAATGAAAGTCTTTTTATTTGAACAAAAAAAAGATAGTTTCATGGAATTTAACGCGTAAACTTAACACTATGTCCTGCTGTTAATGGCTTATACTACTGCAGACTTGTATGTCTTCGGTTTAAAAAAAGATTAGCGCAACACACTTACGTGCCAAACGACTTATGGTAACATCCTAGGAAAATAAATGACTGCCAAGTTGTGTTATTTTACTTAAAGATATTTGAATTTTAATTCAATGAAACGCAAGGCCGAAGGTTTTAAATAGAATCGAATGATATATGGACATCTAGAAAAGAATTCCTCGTAGATCGTATAAGCCTGAAAGTGAAACATTAACCAGCTTAGTCACTTCGCCAGATGTTATTACTTTTGGAGAACGTAGAATAAATAGACAACGTTCCAGTGCCTATTTTACAATGAAACTTCAAAAGTGAAGGCTTATTCAACACAAGAGTGATTTGTAATATTTACATACATAGAATTGCAAGATTTATTATAGTTTCTGTTTAATTTTTGTGCTCTTTTCACTTACTTCACGTGATTTACACTTTCAAATGGCTTGGAGAGCTTTTAAAAGATTTACTCCGCGATTAAACATAGCCAAGTTTGAAGATAAGTGTATTTTATTCCTATGAAGATTGATTGAATCTATATAAATTGAGTACTTAAAACTTGACACGAACATTAGTTTAAGATGGCCACTAAGGGGTTTCGGTCACACAGCAAGCGGTAACTTTTCAATATCTATAAGACTATGTTTATATCCTGAATTATGGGTTTGTTTTCATATTATCATACCAGTTGATGTTTCAATAATAAATATCAATTTGAATCGTTGTTTCAAGGGCATCTTATCACTTTGTGTGACAAATTTAAATTCCTAACCTGATTTCTAAATATACAAAAGGTTAGAATGGCAAAAGACAAGTGACGTCTAATACAAGTTGTTGAAAAAAAATCCAAGTACACTGGTCCACCTGAATTTGTGTTTGATTCGAAGCAAAATACAAATCATATAACCCGACAAACGGGTTTTGAGTCGCAACTTTCTTGGCAGAATGAAATGTAAGTACACTGGCAATATCAGAGTACGACGCTGGTAGCCAGTGTAACTCTTTACGTTGACACATTTATAAAACATATCCAAAACTAGATTGATAATTTAAGTCTTACTGAATGGAATCATTGAAAATCTGATATATTCAGCGCCTATAATTCTTATTTTAATTATGTTGCAATACTATAGTGCTAATCAATAACCAACACAAAAACATGAGACTTCATTAACAGATATTTTAAAACATATGCATATGTTCTATGCATCATCACAAATGCTTGTTCTATAAATTACTTTCACCTCTCAAACATTCAATAGTTATTGAATTCTGAAACTAAAGATAAATTTTCAAGTTTTCTTAATTGCATAGCTCGATTTGCATGTCACGCAACGATATAAATAAGGAAATGCGATTTCCATGAATAAAACAACGATAAAATAATAGCGCCAATATAAAACATAGCATATTCCGGAAGTCTGAATATAAACAGGAAGTGCATTTGGAAACCCGACACCGCATGTTGCAGTAAAATGGCGTCGTAGACTATTGTAGTATTACGTAAATTGAGCTAATTGCGCACTGGGTTTGAAAGCAACAATTAAAAGAAACAAAATAGGCAGCTACAAACGTAATAGCAAAAACAAACACTCGTATTGATAAGCCCATTCTATGGTTATATTATGTTAAGTTCACAGGGTAGTTCGCTGAAACAACAATCTATTTACTTTTTTTTTTCTAAAACAACATTGTTTCTGTTTGTAACAAATTCCCATTTGACCAGCCTTCCATTTCGATTTTTTTTTATTTCTTGGGGGTGAACTCTATCAGTCCTTGAAAAATCTGGATTTAGGTTCAAATTCAGAGACATTAAAATTTCAGTAAAACCCTCTAAAAGAGGGTACTTATTTGAGTGTTGGTACTATGAATAAATCTTGATCTGTTCTATATTTGAGTTTAGGGCCAGAGAAAAATCTGAATTCGTTCCAGGAACATAAACCGAAAACTTTATAAGCACCGGACCTGATATTCGGATAATTTGGTACGTACAAATGATAAACAAAATAAGTACCTGCATTCATTTTCATTGAAGCTGATGCATCAAAAATCTCTTTTCCTATAAATCAGTAACTGACTGAAATAAATACGAAGAGTGAAACAGTTAGGCAATTAAAATCGCCAGTGGAGGTCTATAAAGAATTAGCAAATCTGATAAAACAACTGTAAACAACTGCATTGCATAAGATCATTGCATTTTAATGAGATGGTAATTTGACTTTAATGATTTAAAAAACATACACAAAATCTGTTACTTCGGCAGTTCTTGGGTAAATTAATCTAATAGTGTATAGGCTATTTCGCTGAATTCATTAGTGACACGTGTCATGCGTGATTGTACGTTACTGTAAATTTTATTTAATTTACGCGAGTTGATTAGTTGTCAAGATTATATCAAAATGGCGTCACTTTGGATCAGAGTTTAGAAACACTCTGAACAAAGAGCAATGTGATGTCTACGCGATGAAATAATAATTACATTTGGCAGATATCTCGTCCGGAAATTAGGACTGTTTTCATATTCTCTTTTAGTGTAAAAATAAGAATTGTCTAGAAAGACTAAAACTGAAATTATTGTATTGTGCAATATGTATTAGACAGCTAAATATAATTCTAATGTACTTTTAAATGAATAATTGACACTAGCGGGATGGGCCTTTTTTGACATAGGTTAAAAACTAGTCCTAAGTTATCTAAACAAATCAATAAAACAAACGGCCTTCAGACTGAGGCGAGAATGAAATCATATCTTTATTTTAGACAGTCTTTTCAAAAAATGTGACAAGATATTTTGACAACATTTATGAGAATGCATTATCAAGAATGTATCAAGTAGTGTTTATTTTAAAATATCCACAATTCGGCGTTTGCCGCCAACAGATGGCTGAATGTAAACACTGTTGTCTGCGATTCGGACTTTATTTGTTAGATATTGTATCTAGACATATTTTCTATAACAATTCGAGTATTTGTGTGTTCATAAAAACAGTCATCTGTACAAGTCCTGTCTGAATTAATCATTTATGTTTCTTGACCGTCATAAACGATGTACAGAAGAACATTTCAACCCGAGTATTGCTAACTTTGTCTTTTTTTTAAAGTTTTATTACGTATTCTTTCCGCCATCCAACAAATCAAATACACCTTCAAAGATAGAAACACTTGAACACAGAGAATCTCGAGGAGTTTGGTGTAAAAAAAATAAGGTGGAGATGCATAATTAAACTCATTTGACAGGAAATAAGGGAGCTAAACAAATAAATTCATCTAAGACTTAGCTGATTATTGATCTAAATTTCATCAAAAATAGAAGCTACACTTTAAGAAAACCAATTGGTCTCTCATTAGTCCCAAACAATAGGAAAAGTAAACTTACTCTAATCGCTTCATGTACAATATTAAAGATAGCTGAAATCATTAAATGTCTAAAGCTGACTCAGTCAAAGTAACCTTAAATTTTAAATATTAGTAGCAGACTTTAGAAAGGCTTTTATAAGTTGACTCAGTCCCATCCCTGCGGAAAAATTCAGATTAAACAAATGTAATCAGTCCGGGTAAAATATGTAAACACGATAACGAACCATTTACAGAAAGATAGGTTGACGAGTGTCATTAGATTTAAGACAGTTACTTGTATAGAAGATAGCCCGGAAATAAGCTCGTACAAGTTTGAGATACGTAAATCAGAACTTAAATGTTAGATTAGACATAGTTAGTATTACATCTAACAGAATAGGATGTTTCAATTGTTTCCTAAAATATTATAAAACGCCATGAATTATTTTAAGGAAGTGGCAAAGAAATGACTCAGAAATCTTCAAACTCGCACAGCGAATTGAAAAAAAAAATCAGGTTTAAAGGCTAGCTGTAAGTAAGATGATATAAAGTGGGTTTAAGTACTTCGAAATGCTTCTTACAACATACTCTATAAAAGTGCATGGCTCTTGAAAACGACAAGAAAAGGTCAAGATATGTTTTATACTCTTCCATATTTTGATTGATAAATCATGATAATGCGAGAGCAGAGTGACACAGTTATATAACTGTTGATATATAAGAAAGGGCAACTCAAAACACATTAACACAAACTGATCTTACATATTTAAGTCGAGTTCCAGTCAAAATAATGAATACACAAAGACATAAAACATGTCCTCTTGCTGTATCGAATATTTTCATTTCATTATTTAGTATTAAAATATCATTGCTGAAAGATACGGAATCAACAATAATATATGTATGGTTTGATTGTTACTAAACACAAAGAAAACTATTGAAATTTCATTATCACCTTGCAATCAAGGTACTCTTAGTATGATTAATGGGACATTTGAAAGTCAATGTGAATCGGAAATTAAGCGATAATCAGTTAGATTATTTAAGCAGATCGTTAATGCTGAACGAATTGTCAAGCCGGATACCTTTCAAGATGGGGGTTACAATTTGAGCGATTTTAGGGATTGTTCACAACTTTCCATAAATCAAGTAACTGCACAATTAAGTTTAAAAAAACAACTATACTCATTTTTATACTGCATTTCATTGACCTATTTATTTCTCTGTTGAAAATTTCAGTGATTATTTAAATTAGATTTTCAAGTTTTCATAATTTTAATATGCATGTAACGCAAATACACCAGTAAAAAATGCAATTTTATGTTAATAAAGTGTAACAATACGATGACAGCGTCTATGCTAAATATAGCATATTCCGGAAGTCTAAATATAAAAAGGAAGTGCATATGTAAACCAGCACCATGAGTTGCAGTAAAATGGCATCGTAGACTATTGTAGCATTACGTAAATAGAGCTAATTCCGCACTGCGTTTAAAAGCAACAATTTGAAGAAACAATTGCTACAAACGTAAAAGCAAACACTGCATGCAAGCAGTCGAAAAGAAATCTTCATTCTTTGGCTATTGTACTGGTTTAATTTTTTGTCAGGTGAACACATCAATGTCTTAAATAGAAACTTTACAAATGTTTGGTGCCAGCATGTTCACTATATGCTGTAGAGTTTTAAGAAAAACTCTAGGAGTTAGCGCACCCAATTTCTGTCAAAATCATATAATTGTGAATGACTTTTTAGAAATCATAATCTAATGTCAATATGTCAGTCAAACATTCTTAGTTAAACAGGTGCACCTTCTTACTGTTTACATGCCCTAAGGATTTGTTTGCAAATATGTTCTTCTTTACGTTATAACTTATTCTCCATTGTATTCTTTCATTTTATTTTTCATAGAGAATCAGAAAATAAGACTCTATGGAGTCAATCAGAAGTTAGTTCTAAGGTAGGCCCCATTTTAGTTTCGGGAGCGATTATCAGCTCTTGTTCAGATGAACTCGTGGCTGTTGTTTATGCTCATTTAAGTAGACAAAAGGCAAAAAATCGAATCTAACATGCACCACAAGACCGATACTTTTAATTTAAACTGATATCCACAAACAACCTGGATAAGTGATATGAAGTTTTCTCAAGAAAGCACCTATTATACACTTGCATTTTTCAATCCTTGAAACAAAACAAGACTCTGATACATTAATCATTTTTTCTAATCGTATAAATCAGTAATCGATTGAAATAAAAACTAAGAACAAAATAGTAAGGCAATTAAAACCTCCAGTGGAGGTCTAGAAAGTATGAGAAAATCTGATAAAATGAAGTGAAAACCATTCAGATCACTGCAATACAAGAGATGGTGTCTTGGCATTAATGACATTTCTGAAGCACACAAAAGTTGTTGTTACATCGACGGTCTACTGAATAATTGAGTTTTACTGAGGGTGATTTTGTGATTGTACATTAGTGACACGTGCCATACGTGACTATACGTTCTCATTTATTTGACTTAATTTGCACTAGATGATTTTATGTCAAGATATTATCAAAATGGCGTCACTTTCTGACAGATTTGAGAGGCAGTCTTAAGTTAGGGCAATTGAATGTCTGTGCGATAAAAATAGTTCTGATTGACTCAACTTTAGTATAATATCTAGGTCGATTTCTTTCGCCATGCGGAATGATTGTCTTTATAAATACACATTTCTTTGTTGTTCGGTATACAATTTATGTATTGAACAGCTGGATATGATTAATTTTCGAATAGAACATTTACGCAGAAGACTTTCTTGTGCCTTTAAAATTTATTACCCTAAATTTGGCACTTGTCAGTTTCGGTATTGTATGAAAACCAGTCCAGAAACAGTAAGAATAGAAAGGCTTATTTGATAACTGTAGGCACAAAATACAGACAGACGAAGAAATTTAAAAAAAAGCCTGGCAAAACACAGAACCCAGTACTGAGTATTAGGCCTAAAAGCAACCAGAACGGCCGTCTAGAATTTATTTATTTATTTATTTTTCTGAAAGGGATTATTTTATTGCCATTACTGTCCCTAATAGAGAAGTAACTGAAAAATCCGTTTAGAATTAATAAAAGGTGTGTTCGTTGCCAATAGCCTACTGTTTATATGGTGAAAAGTGCACTGTTCATCCAACAACTTAACATACTATTGTGTACACATATATAACAGTTAAAGAAGTGTAACTTGACCAGTATACAAAATACTTTCAAGTTTTCAGTGCAGTGAAATTCATTGCGAGTAGCGACTTTCAGTACAACTTAAGCGGTCTGTCAAGATGGACTATATTTGCAGCCTTCTTTATTCTGAAACCAAAACCGTTACTGCTTTTCATTTAGAGGCATTCTAAAACAACATTACTTTTACCTATTTTATTACTCTCTGTATCAATCCTTTTTTTTCAAACAAAATATGTTTCAATCATCTTATTCATTTATTAAACTATTTCTGCAGTACCTGGATTATTTGAAAGTCAGATTTTCTTTACAGAATTCCTAAAACTGATGTCTGTCCTATCACGCGTATGTTAAAATCTGTCTCATTAAAAAGTAAACTGTTTTGACAAAGAAAAGACAAGGAGGAGCTGAAGGTTAACACTTTGTCTTCGGTTTCCATCGAATGCTTCACAATACTAAATTCACGTTGGCAGAAAATGAATTGTAGGGCTGTCAGCTGTTAACATTGTTTTGGGTCGTTTTGGTGAGGGCATTACAATAGATCTTTAAGATATTAAATTCCACACCTTCCAACAAAGCAATAAGAAGGCATGAGAACAAAATCTGCATACAATGCTGCACTGAATAATAAATGAATAAGCATTTCACTCTGAATTACATTTACTTTGATCAGTTATCTTAAGTGTATTCGTTCCGCCGTCCTATTTTATTTACGTTTCAAAGTGAGCAAGACTTCAATACAGAAAATCACAGAGACCGTCAGTGTAAAGAATAAGGCTTTGTTAGCTTAACAGAACTTTAATTCAATCTTCTCTGGACTGCGCATATTGCTTGAACTGGTCTAAAGATTGTTCATAGTTATTTTAGTAAACATACGAATTAAACGTGAAGCACAAATGTACGGCAATTTAACTGGCCTCAGATTAGATAAAAGCAAAAAATAGATTAAACTAGCAATATGTGTATTCAAGAGGTAATTTAACCAGACTGAAAAAAAATATATGTCAAGTTTTCCGTTTCAATTCCAAGTGTAATAACCAAATAAAACGAATTAAGCCTACTGAAGGCTGCCTACTGAAACCAAATTTATCTCTGTTCTTGCCATTGTTATTCTTTTCATTTTTAGGAACAATTCTACCTAAGAAAAGGAAATACATATGGTTTGTTAGACAACTGTAGCTCTTCCATTGCAGACTAGATGCATTCACTTGAACAGAAATGAAAATTGCAAAGTCCATCTAGAAGCTGTTCATTTGCGCCCCTAGTCAGTCACAACAGCATCTTCATATTGCTGTTTTTTTTTTCTCTTATAAAAAAATAAATGCTTATAAGAAAAACTACTTAAACTATCTTAAAAAGTGTATAAATCCAAAATAGAATAAATCAAGCAAGTTAACATGTATTTTTAAATGTAAGTTTGTTTTAAGAAATCTACATTAATTCTTTTTACGTGACCTTTGAAAGTCTGTTATGTCAAGTATTAGAACATATAAACTTTGTAATTTATAGATCTTTATAGATCAACTGAAATGATATCTTTACGTCATTGTCGATACAGAAACCCTTAATGTATACACAGACAGTCTTTACAATTTGTGCTAAAAGTACAAATTTTATTCCAAATAATAAATACCAAAAGAAATTAAATCTTTAAAAGCTTTCTACTGCCTTAGTCAAATGTCACCACGAATTTCTATTACAGACATAATATTATCACTAGAATATATATAACTTCATCGATAAAAGTGCGTCAATAGAAAGATTTTTATTATTAAGGAACAGTGTTGACAATTCAGATTTCTTTGTCGTGCTAAATTTAATGTACATTTGTTTAGATAAATTAAACATTTGAAAGTCAAATTGAATTGGAAGTGTAATCCATAAAAGATAATCAAACAGATTATATATGGAAATTTAATAAGTCGAATTGTCAAGGGGTTGTGGCTGGGACGTAGTACCTTGGCATTATTAAACACTTCTTTCTCCCACTTTAATATCACTCATTTAAGAATAGTGTTTTATTTTGAAGCCCTTTCTACTAGATCAGAAGCAGTGATGTTTTAAATCTATCATTTTTATACTCATGATTTTTTATTATTTTTATACACTTAAGTTTCAGTGTTTTTCTTTTCTGCTGTTCTTCTTTGAGAATATATGGCTTGTTCAGAATAACCTGTTGTATTTTTCTGACAAAGACATATAAAGGCATAAAAATAAGGTATAATACTTCTTAAAGTAAAGTTAAAATAAAAATTAAATGATTAATTTGTCATCAGATTTTTTTCATTTAAATTATAATTTTTGTTTCAATTTTCATATTTCAAATAAATTCAGTTTTTCAGAAATCTTAATAAACTGAAGAAAGTAAGAAACGTGTTTTTCTAGAGGGTATGATACAAATCTCATTTCACGAATGCTACAAATATTAAAGTTGTTTTGTTCCTGACAAAATGCCAAGGATTTCAATAAAATTAATAATAAATGCGTACTTTTATTCTTTTCGAACAGAGATTTTCGTCTGACAATATTGGTCAAGAGGTAAATTAACTCCGGCTAGTCTTATAATCTCCAGGCATAATCTGCACATAACCTGGTGACCTTCATTAAAGTGAAGAAAATTCTTATATATATTATTTATATACGAGAGAGAGAGAGAGAGATGCCTTTAGAATATGTAATCACTAGGTTTTTGTAGATGGTAATAACATGTTAAAATGACGTTCGGCCTCATATCACGTTTTAGCGCCAAAAAGACACATCTCCCTACAATGGTTTCATGAAGTCACCCACGTCACCGACCGTGGACCATTTGGTGACATTCATATGTCTTCAGATTTTTGTCAAATTTTTAGACATAACAATTTACATTTTTCCGATATAGAATAAAATATGTCTATTTATTCTTGAAGAATGTGAATTCCTATTAATATGTATTCGGTTCAAACAATCAATTAGGTACAAGATTATAAGAATCTTACAATGGCTGTCGGTAGTCAGGATTTGCCCTTCTTTAAAGGTACTTTTTTATGAATGTGTCCATTTGTTACAAAACTTAAAGCCCGTTTGATATGATGGCAGTATGTAATTAAAAGATTCTACTCTTTTTCAGAAGTTTAACATATTTATCAATTTAATTCCACCAATCCTTAAGATTTTCTCATATGCATCTAGTTAGATTTTATCATAGGAAAGCCTTGAACTATTTTATGGAGTGCTCTCCGGGTAGAATTCTGTGCATTTAATTCGCGACATACAATATATAATTAATGCATTTTTTCTTTTCTATCTCACAGCCGATAAGCAATTGAGAAGGACTTTAACATAGCTTATCATTTGTAATTGATATAAATGAGAATATTTGAATTGTAGAACAGAGGGGTTGTTGTCAATTTAGACATAATTTCCTCTATTACAGAAAAATAAACTGGCTGACACTTCGTTTATCAAAAATATTAGAACAAACATTTTAAACTATAGAGTAAACGCTCTGCTGTTTTGCTTTTAGCGCTGTGGTGGTCACCAGCTGTTATCTACACGTAATATCTTTGAATTATTAACACAGAAAAATGTTAGATAAAGGTTCAAAACAAAAGTAATTCTAAAACAAATCTAAAACGTCCGTGAACGCTTATTGCTTAAAGCAAACAATAACTGCCTTAGTCATGTTAGATCCGTAAAATATAAAAGCACCAAATGAAAAAGCATAAACAGTACGTATATAACTTGTACAAATAAGAGAACAAGAGTCCTCTTTATAAATAAGCCACAAAATGGCATACAGTTTCACTAGCGTTTCACAGTTTCAAGGGACAGTTAAACTACTTTCATTGTATTTGACCATTTCACACACAAAAATATATATTTATAATGAATAATATAATACAATATACTTCTACTTTCTGTTGCTATAACGAAACAATCTGTATGAAATTATCCTCCATAACATGCATATCAATTTTACTACCATCTGAAAAATAGCGATGCAGGTGGTCAATTTTACAATGAATCAATTTAATAATTTTACATCGCCGGGTGGCAAAATTTTTGATGCACCAGGGATCGTGACCGATTTGGCGTTTCATATTTCATTCAAACAGTTAATTTGTTGTTGTTGTTCTTGCTGCTGATGTTGTTATTATTGTTGTAAGACAAAGTGTGAAATAATATAGAAATAAAAATGTCAAATTTTTAAAGTATTAAAAGAATATACTAAAAATTAAAATATGAAAGTACAGGAGTAAAATGCGGTATAAAATCATGGATTGTTATATTTTTCTTTAAATATAAGTTATTTACAATCTAGTAAAATTCAATACATGTTAAAGATATCTTTTAAAAAGCTATGAAAGCCAAAACGTTTTAAATACGCAAGCAAAATTCTCAGTTTCCACTAGACAAGATACTACAATATATGTGTATCAAACTTTAAAAGCAATTAAACGAAACACTACGCATGTATGTTGCTTGCTTCTTAAGATGCTTTATAAGTCTTTTTAAAACAGAAATAACAGAATTAACGGAGAATGAAAGGGAAAAAGCAAAAGGTTCTTCAAATAGAAAAAGCAAATAGAAACTTTTCGCTTTCACTCTTCGAATTTCATATTCCCAAAGCTTTAAACATGGCTGAAGTAGAGGAGCAAATATCATAATTCCGCCCGTCTGTCTATTTTACAAGGTAACTCCAATGTTGTACAAGGGCACAGCCTTGAAAATATAATGACAAAGTTATATAACTTTTATGACGTTATTTTGAATACGTAAGTTTGCATTACGTATTCGTTGTTACAGAGCTGATGGTATCGGTATAAATACTGTTTACAGACATGTTAATGCAACTATGAAATACAACATAATCCATTTATCGCGGTAGTATTATACAAGATTTAATCTTATTGTCATTTTATCTTTTGCTTATATTCGATTTAAACGATTAGATTGACGTTTATACTTACGTTCATAAATATTTCAAATGTTTACCTGCTGTATGTGGGCAGACTGCTTGATTCCCCCCTCGGGAAAACCTAAGCTTGTAATATATACATAGGGTAGGTTAGGTAACAATAGGCAGTACGGAATGAATAATTGATTCTCCTCCAAATGGTTTTAATTGATGCGGCGTTTTGTCTCACGATTCTACCGTGGAATGAGCCCTCGCTAAATCAATAGATGGACAGAAAAAATCGCAACATCTAGCTAAAAATATTGAAATGCAAAATAAAATTACCATAAAAAATTAGCTTTGAATCAATTTGGATATCAAAAACTGAATCACTCATGTTTACTCCGTATGTATAGTTACGATGTAGACCTGACTCAGCCGCCAGGGTCATCCGAATATCATTTAGCCTACACCCACTTTTACCAGTTTTGCATTTAAAAAGAATCTGCGTTCAACTTGTTATTAAGACGTAGCTGCACCCATCTAAACAAAATTTATGCCTCAATACTCTTAAAGGTCTACTAGATTGCTGGTGATCGTGCCTCATAATAATAGAAATAATTTTTCTGGAGATAAGGGAGTTAAGAACAGGTGCATTCAGTACTCCGTCTTCTCCTCCTCCCACCACCAACGCCTCCTCCCCCTTCCCCCACCTCCTTCAAAAACGAAGAAACTGAATGAATAACATCTCGCTCTCGATACAGCCTTTAATGATACTCAGTTTGTGTATTTCTTGTTTCCTTATAAAACTTAATTTCAGCATATATTATCTTAGACAATCAGACAGATCTCGGCAATTTGGCTCATATTATAGTATCATAAAGTGAACATATATTATAAATCTTGAACAAAATACTACCATACATTTCAGCATAATAATATAAAGAACCGGGAATTATGTATAGTTAAATACTAAATGTCAAAAAAGCCACGTGTATGCCCAATCTGGTATACGTTTTAATATTTAAAATCACTTTAAAGTCTTTTAAAATGGCTATATATAGCACATATCTTTAAAATTATTGAAAATAATATTAGTTTTTTTAATCTAGCTGAAATGATTTGTTCCAATTTAAATAGAAATAAAAGACTTACACGTTTAAAGGGTAAAAGCTTTAGAAAATACACTGTTCTAGATTTTAAAGCTATCTATATCGTAAATTACACTACATTATCATTGAGATTTTTATATCTCACGTAACAATTGGTTTAAGTGTTATTTTAATTAGAGAAACCTAATAACCTAGTGTTCATTCATGAAAAAGCTTAGTTTTTTTCGCCACTGTTACGGACCATGCATTTTTCTTTTCATATTGACAGATGGGTCGAGTATGAGTTATGGGGCGATTGAATAAGAGTGAACCTTGAATATTACGCTTCTTTGATATGTTAATACGCTAAATATGTTTAAAAGATAATTACTTCTTTCCAATGTAGAATTCAAATATGCATTTTTCTATTATTAGAACTGACAATGATTTCCCGGCTAACGTTTAAAAATGTGGATATGGAAAATAAAGCAGTGAATTGTTTATTCGTTAGATTTATGCAGCCATATAAAATTGTACATCTAGATAATTTTGTTACTAAACTAATTCAGATAAGCTGAAATATAAGCCGTTAAGCAAGAGCCCATTTCAAGTCGATGCATACTGACATTGTAACCAGTTCAAGTCGATGCATACTGACATTGTAACCAGTTCAAGTCGATGCATACTGACATTGTAACCAGTTCAAGTCGATGCATACTGACATTGACACCACTTCAAGTCGATGCATACTGACATAGTAACCAGTTCAAGTCGATGCATACTGACATTGTAACCAGTTCAAGTCGATGCATACTGACATTGTAACCAGTTCAAGTCGATGCATACTGACATTGTAACCAGTTCAAGTCGATGCATACTGACATTGACACCACTTCAAGTCGATGCATACTGACATAGTAACCAGTTCAAGTCGATGCATACTGACATTGTAACCAGTTCAAGTCGATGCATACTGACATTGTAACCAGTATAAGTCGATGCATACTGACATTGACACCACTTCAAGTCGATGCATACTGACATAGTAACCAGTTCAAGTCGATGCATACTGACATTGTAACCAGTTCAAGTCGATGCATACTGACATTGTAACCAGTTCAAATCGATGCAAACTGACATTGTAACCAGTTCAAGTCGATGCATACTGACATTGTAACCAGTATAAGTCGATGCATACTGACATTGTAACCAGTTCAAGTCGATGCATACTGACACTGTAACCAGTTCAAATCGATGCATACTGACATTGTAACCATTTCAAATCGATGCATACTGACATTGTAACCAGTTCAAATCGATGCATACTGACATTGTAACCATTTCAAATCGATGCATACTGACATTGTAACCATTTCAAATCGATGCATACTGACATTGTAACCATTTCAAATCGATGCATACTGACATTGTAACCATTTCAAGTCGATGCATACTGACACTGTAACCAGTTCAAATCGATGCATACTGACATTGTAACCAGTATAAGTCGATGCATACTGACATTGTAACCAGTTCAAGTCGATGCATACTGACACTGTAACCAGTTCAAATCGATGCATACTGACACTGTAACCAGTTCAAATCGATGCATGCTGACATTGTAACCAGTTCAAATCGATGCATACTGACATTGTAACCAGTTGCCAGTTACGCACGTGTACACAACAAAACCTTATGACGATCTTATTTTGAGAAGTGGGACAAATACCCATGTCACAGTTTCAATAAAAGAAAAAAGAAGGAAAATAATAACAGAACAGAATAGAACAGCAATTGTATTGAGCAGTTCATCGATATATTAACAAAATGCAGACAATAAGAAAACTTTTTCAATCCTCTTTTTTATCATAAACCTGATTTCCAGATTCCCTCACACGAAAACGGATCATTGTTATTCTTTAATCACTTGCTTTCACTTTCACACTGGTCGTATATTTGGGTAATCTACAGTCTTTCAAGATAGTTCATTTATCATCTCAAGGCCAATAAATGTGGGGTTTACTGATAACAAATAAACGAAAAGATGATTTACAAAAAAGAACACACGAGAGAACATAAAAGTATTGAATTATAAGTTTATCTACACTGCTAGTGATTAATGAAGAATATTTGCAGCGTTTTACCACCACGAAGGGGCTTTATTGAACCAGTAAATTTTATACCGTCATACTTAAGAAATGATTTATCACGAAAAGATTAATACAATTCTATTTTCAATCAAAGTAAATGGACAAAGAGTCGAGTTACAAAAATACGAAACCTCAACTTTTTTAATTAGCTCCAATGTGATTTTCTAGCTCTGGAGTTGAATGCAATAGAATTAATAGAAGCAGGGGTATTAAGCGATCAGGCCGTGTTTATTGAAATTTAAATGCATTAATCCCCAAATATGTATATCGTTCGATTATTGAATAGAAGCAATAGAAGTAACACAATAGAATTGGATTAGCTCAAAAATTAATTTTTCCGCATCACCCGCGACGCACTTTTACAATGCTGTGACGAATCTGAGCAAACAATAGTTGAATGTTATTAAGTTCATTGGGCAGTTAGAGATTAAAAAGAGAAATGAAATCTGTATAATTTTGAATCGAACTTCCTCTATAATAAAAGGCGATAAAAATGAAATACATCTGTAAAAAAATGCAGTAGAAGTCGTCAACATTGTATAATCTCTTGATATAATAGTTCAGTAATTTTCAGTAATAATGAATTCATCGATAGCCATTCATTAGCAGCACAAGGACCTGTTCATAACAGTAGCAGATGTATTAAAATGTATGAATTGAGTCAGCTACATCAACCAGACTGTATCTCTTTACAAAATGGATCCTCACCCTGCCACCCACCACCCGCCCCCTCGATCACCAACACTCATTTCGATCATTGATAACGTGATTGAAGTGTAACAAAATTCTAGTAATTATGTTGCGAAAAATAAATGCAAGAACAAATAGCTTTTTCTGTGAAAACTGTAGTTGAAAATATGCAATCACATATATAATAAACAGGAAAGTAAGATTAACAAAAAATAATAAAAGATAAATATAATATATTGTTTGGCACATTTAGATAACAATACGGAAGTAAGGACGTTTGTAATTTTTTTAGTTCAGATATTGAACCGTTGTTGAGTTTAGAAAAAAATGAAATTATATATATAAGTACTTCCTGAAAATTAGAAAAAAAGAAATAAACAAATAAACCAATAAAAATATCAAAACAAACAAAAACAATACAGGGAATGAATGGAGCAAGAAAGAATGAAGTAAATAGATAAACAAATAAACAAAAACAGGACAAAAGGATTTAAGAAGGAAGACAGAGAGGAATAATTAAACGATTGAGTGAACAAACTAACAAATAAACAGACAAAATAATAAATCTTTACTGATTTTTTTAAAAGATAAAAAAAAAACATTAAAATAAAAAGCACTGTTAGATGGCATGATGAAATAAGTACATACATAAAGCAAGAAACAAATCAATCATTATATACTTACATAATTATTTCCTAGACGTCGAATGTCAACAGACACACGCTGAGTTCTCAATCCAAGTTTATCTCTAGGTTATCTTTTAAATTACTTAAAACATTATCTGTTGCCACTTTCGATTATCCGATAGTTTGAAAAACGTTCTCAGTGTGTTTTAGATATGGCAGATCTAAATGAAAAGTCGTCTGCGATAAAAGCGTCTTTATCTACCGTTAATACTTCTGTCTGTCAGATTTATTTCACATAAACAATTTCTCCTGCGACCCGATATGGCCTTTAGAATGTCTCAGGTTTTTCGGTTTTAAATGGCATGTTTAGCGCACTCAGCAGACGACAAAAACGCGGTAATATAGTTTTTCCAATGTTTCCCCCACCTGGACTGGGCCGACACAAAAGTCATATTTACTTATCTCGGTGTTTATATACACTGTTTAGATATCGATAATTCACTAACACGCCTTGTTTAGATTTACAAGTAGATAACGACTAATGGAAAACCAATTGAAAAATCGGCGCTGGATAAAGATTTTAAAACAAGCAACCAGTAAAGCAAACCTCAGGAATGACCATTAAGGTGTCAATTTCTGATCACAATCAGGCAGCTTCATTTTTTTTCACCAGACAAAATTTTACAGAACCATTTTATAGGGAAATACCTGAAGAAGACTTTGGAATAAAGATGTTCGCCAGAAATTGCAAATTAAGTAAGCTATGTTTTTTTTAATCATTCAATTAATTCCATAGCTGTATTGCTGCTGATGGTGTGATGAAGATAAATAAGAAGAAAATGATGATGATGATTATTATTATTATTTTATTATCATAAGAATCAGTATCATTACCAAAGTACATGACAGCGACTACTTCAAGGTCAAGGTCAGTGTCAGCTCACTGTCAAGTAAACAGTAACCAATATACTGACTTTTATTTTTTATCCTTCATTTTAAACCCATATCATATGAAATAATTTCAACTTATCAGCTTTCAGTTGTAAATAATATCTGTATTTTAAACACCGTTTGAAGTTGCAGCTCTGAAATAATTACTTAAGGGTAGTTAATTGGTGTTAAGAATAAGGTAACATAATGCGATGTATTAAAAACTTGCATATGAAATAAACCAACTTGTGGATTTTACTTCCCATGGTATTTTGTCACAATCTTTGTGTACAAGTACAACTAAATTAGTCATACGTAAAATCTCTCCAATGTAAGATAAAATATATATATTTCTCATTTTATTTAAGATATTTGCAATTGTATTCATTCCAAACTGTCTATACCACACGTTACAAAACGTTTAACCCCTTTCTCTTGGCGTTTGTTTGTATATTGACATATTTTGTACTTAAAACATATTACAAATAATGTTTTTATTTTGGCATTTTAATTCACACATACATAAAAGTGTTGTTTGCGCCGTATATGATGGACATGCATTCTCAGCCCACTATTGAGAAATCCTAAGGTAATGTTAAAAGACTGACATGTTTGTTAGCTCCTCGTTCAATGAACGGGAAACGACCATTGAAACTAATGATGTCACACTATATAGACAAACTTAAGTTTAAAAATGTCTTATATGTGTCTCACAAAGTGTAATTTCGTGAAAAACATACACTTCAAGAACAAGTTAAATATCATTTAAAATGTCAAGTTTGTGACAGCCAGAAAGTCGTTTCCTCCCTAACCGCCAGACAGCACAAATCAGCCACCAACCGCCAGACAGCACAAATCAGTCACCAACCGCCAGACAGCACAAATCAGCCACCAACCGCCAGACAGCACAAATCAGTTACCAACCGCCAGCCAGCACAAATCAGTCACCAACCGCCAGACAGCACAAATCAGCCACCAACCGCCAGACAGCACAAATCAGTCACCAACCGCCAGACAGCACAAATCAGTCACCAACCGCCAGACAGCACAAATCAGCCACCAACCGCCAGACAGCACAAATCAGTCACCAACCGCCAGACAGCACAAATCAGTCACCAACCAACAGACAGCTCAAATCAGTCACCAACCGCCAGACAGCACAAATCAGCCTCCGTAATTATAATGTGCTGTTTTGCAATCTACTATATTTCGTTAAGAATTAAGTGGTTGTTATAAACGTTTGTACTTATAATAATTTATTTCACTGTGCGATATTTTTCTACATACGAAAAGCAAACTATCGGTAATTCATAGTACTTGTATGCACTTATATGTAGCTGTGGTGTGGGTCAGTGGTCCAGTGGTAACGAGCTGGACTGGTAACACGAGATCAATCCCCCGCTCCTTCACTAACATCAATAATTAAATTATAAGATACATTTGAAACATTTAACAGAGAGTGGACAAAATTTATAAAATTTATAGATACCAAAGTACCCTGTTCTCTAACCTTTCCTCTTCTTTTCTTTAGTTAGATTTAGTTGTAATTTACTCTTTACTTCTTTACATAGTAGTAACTAAATTTGTTAGTATAGTATTTGGTATGTTTAATTTGTTAATTCTTCATGAATAAAGTTATATATATATTTAAAAAAATACTAATTGTCTTTCGAATGAGACGTTTAACCGAGGTCCCATGTATCGGAGATGTACACTGAGCTTGCAACATGCTTTCTGTATCTTGCACTTTCCCTTACAACACAAAATAACTAATCTCTGCAGGGGGCGTTGTTCATATGGGCAACCCGTACCGACGACAAATAACTCAAATAGATATATAGATATGTAGTTATATCAAAGTTATTTCCTCTCAGTGTGGCTTGTTTTCATTCCACAGTGTAATCAGTAACAATGGGTTGAAATATAAAGATAAATATAAAAAGATAAATACTTTTACATCAAGATCTTTCTTCAGACTAGCGCTTATCGTGTAAAACTTTATGCAATTTTCGTCAAAACGTTGAAAATTGCATTGTTACATAATTTGTATCAATACCACATCCGAGAGGATTTCCTAGTTTATGGGAAATCGATGCCTTACAACCAAAGCAAGTTATTTGAACAAGATTCAAAAAGTACCATTCACAAACTGTACTACCTTGAAGTCTTAAAGATATTGGACGCTATCGGTCACGTAATCAATCACATCAGTCTATAACGTCACTCAAACACGGATTTTTACATAAATCCGTTCATAAACCCGGATTTTTATGAATAACGGTAATTAAAAGCGGAGAAATAGGAGACTCAATCGAACACTAAAGAATTATTGTTACCTTTAAACATGCTGGATAGGATTTAGATGTGTAGGTAGACTCAAATGGTCTCAGAACAATGACAAATTTCATGATAAAAGAAAGACTAATCTAAATTGTAAGGATGTTACATGGATAAACTGACCTAGGAAACATACCATTACTTGAGATATACAATGTAGTCTAGCATAAAATCGCTTATTTTTGCCCGTTTTGCCTATGTTTTAACGAGAGCAAAAAGATGTGGTAACAAGGAAATTCTTGCGCTCACGCGCTGTTATTACCCGTTTTCAGTTATGCGCGTTACAGGGCCTTTCTAAATAATGGACGCTGATCCGTCTTTTTGACCCCAAATCGGCAGTTTATGTTACTTTGCAGGTCGGAACGTAGACGAAACATTAATGATTATTGTTAAAATCCTTCCAAATATTTATTTAATCGATACTTTTTAAGTTTCAAGATGGCCGCTCGACAGGTTGAAACATGTTGACGTGTCGCCCTGTAACGCATATTTAAAACACGTATCCATAACAACCTAAAGACGACTGTACTATTTTTTTGTTTTCGTAAACATGTCTTTTCTAGATCATTTTATGCTAGAATAGCGTTAAAGCACGTTTTTTCGTGTCATAACATCTGCAGAATCCCTCGGGATATGTTGGTGCCCTCGCCCCAACCATCCCTCGGGATTCTGCAGATGTTACAACACGAAAAAACGTGCGTTAACCCTATATACATAACTACATCAAAATGTACACAAGTTTGTTTACGATTTAAAATACGATAGAGCGCACCTGTGTGACTTACGTAATGGCATCCCATATATTACTTTTTCCAAATTTTCTAAAGGAAGGACCTTTTTATTTTGCTACAGCTTGTGGTCTAACCCTTTTCCACACATTCTCATAAATTGTTGCAACTTTATAATCAAAATATGTTTAAATAAAAGAACTAAGTTTTCTGAACGTCAAATGCAGTACATGTACAAAAAAAGTTTCATTTAACATAAGATTACTGAAAAAAAAGAAAAAACATAAAGTTAAACACATAATGTTTACAAATATCTTTAAGCTTTAAAATATCATATAAAATCTTATCTTTTGGGGACAAATATTAGGACGAAAATAGAAGACAGATTGTAAGTATTAGAAGTCTCTTCACATTGTTACCACTTCAGTGTTACTCAATTGCAAAATACCTTCGACTGATCAATGCGAGTTTTATGGACAAAAATTACTAACAGTATAAGATGTTTGGAAAATGATTAACTTTTTTTTACCTAAAGAGTTTTTAACCTTAAATTTCAAGTTATTTGAAAGGTATAGAGTCTACAGATACATATATTTTCTTTTAACGTGTAAGGCTTGCACTTCATTGAAATAAAAGAAGTTCTGAGCACAGCATCTTAAAGCAACTCGTTCACAGTTGAACGGTAGAAATAAAAAAAAGTTTGTTCTACTCCCCCTCGTTTGTGTTGGTGAAGTTTTTGTTTTTCTGAACCCAAGAAAAAAAACAACTTGACTCGTGTAGGTCACATTGCACGGGAAAAAGTAATTTTTCGTAAACGTCCACTTGGGAAATTCCGGTAAAATATAGAATACTGTATCCCCGGAGCAGCTTGCTGTACCACGTTGCATGTCCGCAACATGGCGTCTTCACCAGTCTCGACACAGGCATTCGTTTCATGAATGCCTTGTGAACTTTCGTATTTTGTGTTGGTTATATAGTGGTTCGGGGGATTTCTCCATGAAACGAATGTCTGTGGCTTTTGGGGCGAAGAGTGAATGTGATCAGTCATGTGACGGTAAACGGAATCAGAAATTCTAAAAAAAAGTTGTATGCCGTTCGTAACGCTATAGCCTACGATGGATAAACTATCCATTATTAACAATCATGAAATGTTGCACTGGTGACAATGCGTCTGTATATGGATATTGAGAGATGCAATACACTTAGATAGTTAAAATCAAATTCTTAGTCAATAACCATCTATGAATGAGCTGATTTAAGTCCTTGTACACAATGCAGTATCATTATACTAAGTAAGTAATGCATAAAATAGTGAAAAATCAAACAAGTACTTTCATCGCATCATCATAAATAATACAGACAAGTAAGAGCTGTAAACTAATTGCATGATTTTATCCTTCGTGTGCTGATTAATTTGTTTTCATTCATAAGTTTTTTCAGTTACAAGTCATTAATCTAAAAACATATATCTTTTCTCATATATAAAGATATCTCTTCAAGTTATTGTGCGTATTCTATTCAAAAAGTCTGAATACTTCCAAATGCATTTTGACATATTTTTTGACAATAATACAGTCCAGAAAAATGTGATAGTTTATTAGAAATCAATTTTTTGCAGGCTTTGCATGTAATTGATAAAAAAACGTTCCAACAATTTCTATTCATTCGCAGTTTAGATTTATAACTCTCAAGTTTTATTAGGACACAGAAGAAAAGGAACGGCCGTAAATGTTCATGAAATAAATGACAGCCGTCTTATAACGTAATTTAAACACCGAGTTATAAATAAAGAGTTCATGAACCCAGATTGATATCAACTAATGTTATTGAAAGTGTTGAAACGGGAAACCTAAATGAACACAAGAGAATTGTGAATATGTTTTTTAAGGATTGAATAAAAAGAAAAATTCGATATCTAGGATATCTGGTAATAAATTGTTACGATGTCTGGTGAAAGAGAGATAGTCAAAGAAAGACAGACAACACCAATTGTATTGCATAGAAGAGCCAAAAGAATAGTCCAAATAACAATGCTAAGATTTAACATTGTCTCACAATCTTGAATTTAGTAAAAGGGTTACATCTTAAACCAAAATGCCATCAGTTTTTAACTACATGTAACTTCAAAAGCAGGGACAACAAAAGGCAAACCGTAAAATGTCAGTTAACACCTAAACACAACGATGTTGTAACATTTTAAAGATTTGCGGTATGTTAAACTTTTCTCTTGTCAGTCTTGGAGTCTACATGTTATTTATAAGAAACTCAATCTTTTTATTACATTTTATGAATTAAATATTTGAAATTTTAAAGTAATTTTCATCTAAAACATCACTGAAAATACAGCTGTGGAAAGAACAAATGCTCCTACCTTGAAATATGGTTTACCTAATTTTCTTCTGACAATGTTGCTAGTGACAATTGTGTCAAAACCGGAAAAAAGAATTCCGAATCGTCCAATATAGTATTTCTCGTCAAATCATATGAAAATCATTCATTTGTATATATAATTATACTGTTATTATCGTCAGTGCATATATGCATATACAACTTGATTCAAGTTTATTTTTTTAACAATATTTCAGTCAAGAAATCTATTATTTGCAAGTACATGTCTTCTATACAAAGCATACGATTTGAAACTGACAAAAGAACATTTACATTCTAAATTTGCTACGCGTGCGCGCAATTATAGCATTGAAACATTGTCAAGACAGCAATTGTTCACATAATCAATGTCACCAATTATGTAACGTCATTCCATAACCGATTCCTAAATAAATTTCGTCAATAAAACCGGATTATATATTAAATAACCATGTGTGAAATATGAAACTGAATCGAACAGTTTGAGATCTAGCTGCATTTAAATGTGCAACAAATAACTCTTTGTAGAAAAGAAAATAACTCTTGAACAACAAAGAGAGACAAACAAGAGAATGAAGAAAACAATAACCGAAATGATATTACGTAGATTTAATGACCTCAGAATCAGAACATTCATGATACTGAAAATCGAGTCAACATGAGCGTTCAGAGAGCCTATTTTTCCCCCGATAAAAATAGTATTTAAGAAACAACGGTAACCGTTTTATATCATATGTTAGTAATAGTTGACAATTCTGTCGAAGTTACAATTTTAGGTATTTTTCACAACTTTGCTTAATCGATGTTTCGAGCAGAACTTCTATCTTCGTTAAATGCCTGAACGCGAAATGATATCAAATTTTCTTTGAATGATTTTCTCCAGAACAGCTTAGTTATTCAAGGTTTTGTGAAATAAGGCAATAAAATCTGTTCTAGATCAAATGGTGAAAGATATCTCTGAGTCCATTAATTCTTGGTTTGAAGTGCCGATATATTTAATTCATAGGCAAAACACTTTTGGAAATGATGGCGATGCGTCTTGGAATCCCACCTGATTGCACTGACTGTAAAAACAACCATAGGTGATTCTAAAATATTTAGCTCAATACCTTTCTGATCAATAACGCCTTGTGGATATTGCATGTAATTTGAAACCTTTTTCTAACGTCTCATTAATACATTTAATATATTCATCGAAGGCGTCAATTAAGTATTGAAAATGCTGAACACATTTGCTCACACACTCAATGATAACAATAGCAAGACGTTATTCAAAACCAATTTTACATAAATAAAAGATTGAAACTAGTTCTGTATAAATGAATAAAAAATAAACAGCATTGACAAAATCTGTAACAGGAAATACAACCTAAAGTTAAAGTTACTGAGACAGCCAAAAGTTTCGGAGAGTAAAATAAGAATAGTAACAATAACACACTATCAAAATTAAAAAAAAACTAATTGAACCGATAAAATGCTACGTTGGTAGAATTCATTTAGGAACATGAACCGTTCTAGATATTATCAATAGCCTGGTGTTTAAGATCTCTTATTACAAAAACCTAGAGCACGACATCCAGTGAACCACTTACGAGTTACGCAGACAAACTGATCTTAACCTTCTTATATCATAAAGTCATTAAGATGACGTATTTTAGGACATTCTTTGAGGCTTAGACAAAACGACTTCAAGAAGAAAGGAATAGTAAGCAAAAGAGGCGAAGTCCTAATTTATGAGAACTTAGAAAAAAGGACGGGTCTATATAAACCTTATTTAAAGAAATGGTTTTACTTCAATCATAGAAATTGCCTAAATAAAGCAGTAAACTGTTGTTTCTTCTTATAATTTCAGTATCACTTACTTTTATCTATATACTATAGATGGGTAAGGGTGTTTAATGATTAACAAAGGAAAATCTAGAGGCAAAGATCAACTTCGTGAAGGGTGCCCTACAACGCCAGCATTCTTCACTCCGTTACTTCATTACCGTAGCAGCCATGGTAGTAGAAGACTCGTGATCGAGAGAAGTGTAAAATGAAAATCTAGCTCACCAAAACGTTAACAATATCTAAGAAGTGTGCAAAGTAAATACCGAACCTTTAAAAAAATACAACACTAAATCAAAGAAAAGTGCAACCAAATCTATTACACACTACATAGATGGACTGACCTCAAAATTTCTTCTTGACCACGCAAATATTGATATACATGTACTTCATTTTGTAGCTTACAGCTGTGATAGACTTTCTTTCATCACTACAAGAATATTAAATGTTTTTAAAACATTTTAGAGACCATTTTTAGTAAAACAGTTTAAATGTTATTCAAAAGTAAGTCAGCATGCATTAAATGTAATCCAAAACCAAGTTCGTGCCGAATTTTCAACGAATGTTTGTAATGCAGGAGTGGCATAGAATCTGTATACGTGTGAGTATATACTTGAAAATCTAACACTTAAGTAATCAATTAAAGAACAAACCTACCGGTACAATAAGTCTGTAAAAGAGAATAAATCCATGTACCTGTTATGAAACTGATAACAAAAAATAATAACAATTCAAAGATTACTTTTCTATGCATAATGCTACTATTCGTTAATGCTAATTATGGTATCTATAACAGTTCTTCTCAATATTTCTGCATTTTGGAAACGGCAGTATTATTTCTAATTACATAAAGTTGCACTCATGACCAACGCACAAAACAGATAATCAGATCTGCAGCAATCAAAGGCTTTCAGAACAGTGTTAGATAAAGAAAGATGTCAGTTCAAGTGGTGCACCTGATTAAAACGTGCTTTAACGGTAAGTGTTATTCCCGCATCAATATAAATGATATTAACTTTCAAATACTGTTGTCTTCATTTCATTCAAAGGTTCTATAACTCACAGACACTTGGGGTAAAGAAATAGTACTTGTTTCACAAATGCGAAGACATAAGGCACTCATATACCAAGTTTGGTGCCTGTCTGAGAACGTTTCAAAAATTGCTAAAATTCACAAATTTGCATTATAAATATAAAGATATAAATGTTTGTCTTTCGAAAATTGTCAACACGCGTCGATTTACACCGCGTATTTTACTCGTTCAGCATTATTCACACTCACCGCTGGTGTCCTTCGACGCAGAAATGATTTATCTTCAGGATTATGTACACGAAAAGACCCGCTGTGAGAATTAGCCAAGAGAAAACATCTAATTTCTTTCGAATTTCAACGTTTTTTCATCAATTTACACAATCTTTCGACAGGTACTCTGCTGGTTCCTAACTTGCCCAGTACTTTAATACACAGCGCGGTACACGTAGGAACTAGAAGAACCTATGCGGTAATCACTATGTAAATCGATTTTTTTCTTCCTCGCACTGACATTTCAAAATTAAAACAAGAAAATGTTCACCAATAAACACTGACTTTGATTTTTAAAAAAGCAATACTCTCTTTTTATTTTATGATAGTTTTTATGATGTTCAAACTGATTTTTAAGTCTGCACACTTGACAGTTTCCTCACAGAATATGTTCTCTTTGATTATAATTCTCTTCAAGCAGACTAATTCTCGAAAGATTGTGTAAATGAAGGAAATTTTGTGAAATTTTGGTGTTTCGCTACGAATTGTGTTGGCAAACAAGGATAACAGTTATTTTGAGCTACATGAACGTGAACATAAATCATTTCTGCGTCGCATGACATCAGTACTGCATGTGATATACTTTGAACGAGAAATATACGCGATGTAAATCAACGCGTGTTGACAATTTTCGAAAGACAAACATTTATATCTTTATATTTATAATGCAAATTCGTGAATTTTAGCAATTTTTGAAACGTTCTCAGACAGGCACCAAACTTGGTATATGAGTGCCTTATGTCTTCGCATTTGTGAAACAAGTACTATTTCTTTACCCCAAGTGTCTGTGCTATAACTCAGATCTATTGTAAAATATGAAATTTATCCGAAACGTATGTGTAGAAGGTTTACTTTAACTGTCCTGCAGTTAGTGTGTTGTGGAAAGATTCCATGAGGTGACCTTGATTTATTGCTAAGCTCACTATGAACACATTAAAAAGTGTTACAATCGCAACAGTTTTTATCAATGTATACATCCTCGAAACAGCATAAAATAAAGTTAGGCGAAAGGGTAGAAAAACAAGTTTCAGTCAAATACAAGCACCATTGCCTCATTTAGATGAGTCGAACTAGATTCCATTTATATGAAGGCAATGGAAATTGCTTTGAACAGTGAAAACATCAGGTAAAAAAGACTCTGAGATGGGCGGAATTGTCTTTAAAACAGAGCAATGGTTAACCGTTGTGTAGATAATTAGTGTTTAAGCCATTAATGATAACCTGGAAAAAAATCATTGTAGACGTAATTAAAAAAGGTGATATAATGGTCAGCTATCAAAAGAGTAAATGTGAAACAAATAAATAAACAGGTATCCGTATAATTTTTGTAAAGCCAGTCAAGCAGTTTAAACTATTCTTATGATATGCTTTTCAAGCTGCAGTAAGAAACTCATGTACCACAGTGTCAACAATTATAACAAGATCACAGCTGGGCGGAACATTATATGCCCGAAGGGTGTTTGTTCTGAGTATGATGCATTTGTGATTTAAGGGAGGACATCTTAGGCCTTGGGATAAAATGATATGCTTTAATTTTTTATTTTTTTCATTAATAATATTTTGATTTTTAACATTTTATAATTCAAATTTTAGGTTTTATTACTTGTATAAATGTCAGTCTTTCAGAAGTTATTATGCTCATGTTGTGATGCATGGTTATCAATTTATAGTGCAGAAGTATTGATTGTTTAGTTTATTTTCATCTTGATATTTTATGTACTTACCCCGAACCATATAGGGATCATGTAATCAATGATAGCAATCAAGAAGTTTGAAGTCTGTATGGGAAGTAGTTGCCAAGTTATACAGCAGAAATGCTTTTCAGTGTTAAGGTCATTGTGTATGGAGGTCATTTTCTCAATGTAAACAATCAACATATGAAGTTTAAAGCCTGTAATTGGTTATAAAGTTTTACAGTGAAAATAGTTTTCAGTGCTTAGGCCACTTTGACATTGAACTTTGACCTATTGACCCCATAATCAATAGGAGTCATTCATTCAATATGTGCAACCATTATATGATTTTTGAAGTCTCTCAATGTGACCTTGACCTTTGACATACTGACCCCAAAATGTATAGGGTTCATCCACTTAATGTGTGCCATCATGAAATAAAATTTGAAGTCTCCATAACAAGTGATTGTCAAGTTACATGGAGGAAATGGTTTTCAATGTAAAGGTCACTCTGACCTTGACCGTTGAGCTACTGATCCAAAAATCAATAGAGGTCATGCACTCAATGTGGGCAATCATCTTATAAAGTTAAAAGACTGTAGGCCAAACAATTCTCAAGTTATCTTCCGGAAACCAAATTGCTAAAAGACGGACGGACGCCCGGACGGACGCCCATAACCATAATATAATATGCCCCTTCGGGCGTATAAAAAAGAACATGCCGCAAGAAAATTGTTGACAGTCGCTTGAGGTGCAATGCATTGTTTCTCCCAGCATCGGTAATGCGAGGGTACCGTAATACATTCCGTAATACATTTCGTGTTCTTTCGTAAAAAATATAACTACTTCATAGCGCTAGAGTGAACATATAAACGTGTCACATGTAAACATTTCACTCATACATTCCTACCCTTGGTGCAGTGTACCAGTTTTTTACACTACAAACCAAATGACTTTAAAAACGAGCAGAAATGGTGCTTGAATTTAAGGCCTACATAAAAAATAGGTAAGTAGATGGTTAAGAAACGAAAGATTTTATTCAAGAGTCAGATGACATTTATGGGAAGGATCAATTATCAATTAGAACTATTTGTAGCTGGGTTGCGGGATTAAAATCCAACTATAGGGATTGAAATATGCAGATCTCCCTTGTCATCCTTTAACGTCTGCCAGTGAGGAAAATGTTAAAAAAAAATACATAAAATAGTGAAACTGATGCTTGATACGAAATAAGAAAATTAACTAAGTTGACAAACTTGTCCGTTATCATCCTCTTTCACCCTTTGTCATTATCACGAGTTTATTAGATTTTGCAAATGCCTCTGAATGTCAAAGCAGATGAATGCCTAATGGAAACTGTACTGCATGTGTTGACTATGTTAACAAAAGCCTCAACATTTTTGAAAATTACACTGAGTTGCATTTTTTTCAAATAATCTAATTACGGATGACGAAACATGAGTCTATCATTAGCCAAAAGTATAAAAAAAAACAGTAACCGAATTCGGGTTATGCAAAATTCGAAAAATGCAAAACGACCTATTATGTCCTCAAGTGCAAATTGTAAAGACGTTCTGTAAGCATTTTTTTTCGCAAAGCAACGGTACCATTATAACAGAATTGTCAATTGTGCCTATTTTATAAACATGTCTCATTGAAACAGTTGAAGATGTACTTTTTACATCGTTGCCCTGAAACAGGCTTGAAGTATGTTCGTCTTCAGCATGACAACGTTCATGGCCAATTAGTCCTTATTGTAAAGATTACATGGAGTCAGAGAAGGTAACCGCTGTTCCAAAATCTACCTATTACTGCCATACCTTTTTTCTTTTCTTCTATATAGATTGAAATAACACTTATCCGGGAAGAAATAAAATTGGAAAAAGTCCTTGTTTAAAATATGTTTTATGTAGTGATTTTTGAAACTATTACGACAGGATTTTACATAAAGTTATGTTTCAATTCCAGTCAATCCTGCTTTGCACTATTCCTTACAGTCTATTCTAACATTTAATTAAGATATTTCACAGACGATGTAAATGGTTTGCACCAGAAAACACTGTTGTTGGCCAATAACGATTTTCTCATTAACCTATATTACTCGTTCCGTCTCAATTATACTTTGTACTTTTAGACTTCTGAATTCTGAATAATTGGCTTGCCATCGGTAAAAAATACTCTGTTAGCACTCTGTATTTAATAAGGTAACGTTACATTTGGGTAAATTTGATGAACCATTTACATTAGAAATCTGAAGCTGAGTTTATTATGGTTGCAATAAACACGAACCGTTACAGTTGATACGTTAAGAATAGAAGGAATACGTACTAAAATGTGCATGACACACATATAACTATGTACGTAAATTGGGAAATCAAGTGAAAGAGGCTTGAGAAGTTGGTTCACTATACACTAGATAAACGCTTTACATTTCATACGACACATGGTTCAATGACATTTGATCGAACTGCAGAGCTGATGTTTATTTTGTATGACCTTCCAAGGCGGGGAGGGACTGGCAGAAGGAATGTGTCATGCCATTTGTTTCAAATGTAAGAAATGTTGCATTCTAAAATATACTTTGTGGTCAGCCATAAAGATTTCAATTCCAGTGGTAGTCTACCTATAACTTTTCTTAATCTGTATAAAGGTTTGGATTTGTCTCTTTTTGTAGTTTTTTGTTTGTCTGCTTTTTTGTTTGATTTTGCTTTTTTAATTTCCTTTGATTAACTACCATCATTCACATCAATAGGAATATGTTGCCAGCAAGTTTATTTCTACATAATTCAGTAGAATATGCTAAAAGCCTATATTAAGTCAAATCAGTACCAAAGGAATAAATTAATGACAGCTAGGTAATTGACGTTTATTTAGGGAGAACTGATTCAAAGAAAACATGGTTTTTGACAACTAGGTATTTGAACTAAACAATTAATGTATATGACATGTGTACGTTTAATGGAATATTGATACTGAAACCTTGGCAAATATTATAGAAATACAGCTGTGTGTCCAGCCACTTTTTTGGATCGTTAAAATAAGAACATGATAGACAGACAATGTCTTATAAAATAACCACCTAAAATATACGAGAATTTTAATTTTGTAATGATGATTATCTAAATACCCAACGAGAGACAAATTATTCATTTATGGGCACCGGACATGGTCCTGTGATGAACCACAGAGAAAGCTACATTTGCAATGTCAAAGATTGAAATGATATTTGGGCAAATCTAGAAATGAGGTAATAACCTTGAAGATAGAACACTAACGAAATTACAAAAGTACGGATGGTTACGTTAAGAAATATAAAGATCATAAATAGTTTGACTTGATAACTGCTTTTAATTGACTGTGGAAGAAATATAAAGATCATAAATAGTTTGACTTGATAACTGCTTTTAATTGACTCTGGAGAAAGAATAAAGTCAAAAGAATAACTGAACGGCTATATAAGATCAGCCTCAAAACATTGAATGTGTCCTATGAGTTATTATCTGTCAAATCTAATATGTGAGTAACTATGTTATAGGACGCGATATAAACCAGTCAAATTTTCAATTGTAACAGATATATCCCTTGAGACCTCATCTCCACTGTTGTCCACTTTAAGAATCTAACCAGTATCACTCTCAGTGTACTTTCGGTAGTGTATAAATTGTACATGTGTATTTACTTAGCCTAATTAATTTAGCTTAAAGTGTTGAAGCCATTTTATAATTCTGATATTTTATAGTTGTTCAACCTTTAAGCCTAATTTTAAACTGCATATAACTGAGCGGATATTGTTCGGTAGATTCTTTACCCTACCCTAGTTAACTTATTACCTAGAACACCGAGTATTCCGATTGCCAAATTTTGAATAAAATGGTGGATAAATCAGGTACGAAATAAGTGTTTCAGTTCTATACTTATGTATTTTTGTGTTTTCTTGCAATACAGGATCAGGTATGAATTTAGTGATTATATTTTATCATATTTTTATCATTTTTGCCTTAAACTCTGTGAACTGTTGGACAAACGAGCCGTAAAAAGTGCCCAATCGCCTACGATTGGGCGAGTCCGCTTAGCCAGATGCAGATCAAAGTGAGACGTAGAGGATGAACAACAATAAAATATCAGATTGAAAAATGGGTTCACCTTCGGAGGCGAAATAGTGAGACTAGTATTAACTTAACCTAAGCAAGACAGAAAGTGACCGACAATCATTTCTAAATACCAGCACATAAAAGGTAAAAAGGTTATGTTATAGAATGAAATAATGATAAAATGAAATACTTGTCAGTCAGAAATTTCATTTTCCTGCAAAACTTAATCCTGCTATTGTTGAGTTTAATCAAATACTACATATATTTCCAGTCCATATGCAGTTGAGTTTATTTGTTTCCCCATTCAAATTATGACTGATTTTTTTCATAATTTATGTATGTTTGCCTATCCTTTGCAATCAAAAAGCTACATTTTAATGTTTTCTTTTAATACAGTAATCAATAGATGAAAGTCTTGAACAAAACTTACGTAGAAATATCTATACGGAAAAGGCGGAATCCAAATATTTTAATTCCTGAGCGTTTATTATTTTAGATGATAAATGTTAGAGCATTGCTGGTCAATGAATAAATAATGCAGTCCTTATCGTCAAGTGGAAAAACAGATTGTCAAAACATAACGGGTAGTTCTACTAATAAAAATAAACTGGACAAAGTGACTATTTTCCTCTGTGAACTATGGCATGTGGAGTGTTGCAAAATTGTATAAAATATTTGTTCAATAACAAAATAATTTTACAATAAAATATATTTATGTTCTAAAAATATTGATGAGGTTAAAAAATTATATTTGGACAATAAAAAAATATATTTATGTTCCAAAAAAAAATATTTATGGGGTAAAAAAAGATATATATATGGACAATAATTAGAATTGTGGGATAGCAAAATTAAGTTTGTAACAACGAATCTCATTGGTTCATATATCAACAGGTATTATGCTTAACAGAAGCATTCATTTCTTTTGTGGCTGGGTGGCTGGGTGGCTGGGCCCGGTGGGAACTGTCATATTGGAATATACGAATAAAATAAACAAGATCAATATGATTAATGTCCACTGATTGTAAAGAATGGCTAAGACCAAAAATTGCTGAGATTCTTGAAAATCCATCGCAAAAGAACCATATGTTTCAAACTAATGTTTTAGTTCGTTTGTCTGATCTAGACGAACCATACGTTTAAGGAAACATTTGTAAACGAATGTTTTCGTTTTTGTTTTTTTGTTTATTTCCTGAAAATGCTCACTTTGTGTCAGTATTTACTCTGTTTTATCCGATCTCTGTTTTATCAGCCTCTGATTTTTTCTGTTCTTTTAAAAGTGATTTCCTCTCCTTGCTTTATTAGTACACTTAAAGTGTCGGAAATATAATTATGGTATTATTGTGTTAATATTTTATAATGTCTTCTACCTATTTAAGTGCTGCTTCGCGTGCTGTAATTTAATTTTGTTATCAGTAACAAGGTGTCGTAAAAGGCTTAAGAGTCTTTAAAATTTCCTAAGCAGCATCTCCAATCATATTATTGAGCTTTATTCGATAATGATATATGGTGAAATTCTCCAAAACAGTTTACAAAGTAGCCTCGAACTAATTCAAACAACACTTCAGTGAAGAAGAGAAAATTTTATCATATTTGATGCATTGCTCTTATGGTATCAACACATACCACTAACATTGTTCAGGTGTCACCAGCAGACATCATTCAAACACTGCAAATTGTTACGAGCGCAATTGTTAATGCAATCAATAATAGCAGTCATATTACGTCATTTACAACCCAATTTTCACAAAAATCCAATCACAAGGTCCGGGATTTACATAAATCTTTGTAATTAATAGCGAATGAATAGGAAACCGAATCGAACACTAAAGAATTGTTGAAACATTTTGTTACGTCCGGTATGAATAACTTGATAGAGAAACAAAAAAACGGCTTTGGAAAAAATCTTATGTGAAACATTCAGAACAAATATATTGCTTCGTGAAATTTTCTAACGAAACACATAGCATCATTTAAAAAAATGTTTAACGTTGACCCTGGTTACTTAGAAATAATAGACATATTTAAATGCATATAAAGATTCTAAAGGTCAGACATTTTTTACCCTGCACACTGTTGGCGTCATGTTCTGTTGATATAATCTTCAATGCCAGTTTTTAAGTCGAAATCCGCATGTTTTAGTTGTTGCCACTAAGACATGTATTTATTTAAAAACACTCCTTCGAACACCCTTCGCGCTGCTTGTAATGAACTTTAGACGCATAGGGACTTTAATTGAAACCTTTTTAAACTCGCACAAGATATTGTAAAATTCATTATAACAATTAAGAATCCGTCTTTTTTATTTTATTCAAACATAAAACTTTTCGTTGTTGTAATTATATTATACTGATGTTATGAAAGTGTTTTTAGAAATATATTCCTTATAAACCTTAGGTGAACCTTTAAAACTCAACAAAGCAAGCACTTCAGATTTGTATATATAGCTTATAGTTTACCAGTCGTTTTTTTTTTCAGAAACAAGTATTCCTTAAAAGAAAAATTGTTTGCTCAACACTGACAAAAACGTATTTGCTTACTCTCAGCAGCTACATACGTATTTTAAATTTTAAAATTTTACCAAAAACAAATTGTCTTAAAACAGATATGTATTTCTATCAATATCTCCCATCATTGTATTGCTCTGTTTCTGTAGAAATGGTATTAAATGCGTTGCATACATATTTGGAAACTGTCATAGGACATGTTCAGTAAAGTTCTTAATACGTTCTTAATTCATCCCTTCTACGGAAATACCTTTTTTCTCAATGGAATCACACAGCGAATGCTTTATACAGATTTCCCATTATCCGAGTTATCTCTTTGCAATATGCAGATTATATGCAGTAGTCTAAATCAACTCGGAAACAATGTAAAATATGATATACTTCATTAACTCTTGGAATGTAAAACGTTGCAGAATTCAATGTTAACATTTGTGATGCATGTTGATACTTTTTATCAATTTGTATTGTATAATTTCATTAGTATTCAGTAATTTCTTCATTTTACAATTTAGTTTGATAATTTTCTTTTCCATCTAACAACATAAATATATTAGTAAAAGTAATGTTTTTCAGACAAATATAAAAGACAAAGGGTCCCTTTGATTTTTTTACTACACGTTACTTTCATATCAACAAGTTGGGTCCCGATTAGGTGTCCATGTTTTCTTTAACTTGTATAAGTTTTTCAATTTTCATTATGTTTAATTCTATGCCTGAATTTATCTCGACAAAAATTAGCCTCGCCCTAGAGGTCTCTTCTTCGAGTAAGGATGCAAAAGTAATGGAAATATTCCTAATTCATTTGTACAATATTATACCCAATCGTTATTTGTTCTAATAGAATATAAGAATATTAGTAATACACACCTTTCTAACAAAGAACATTTATCTTTTTATTTGTTACACTATTTTAATAATTTAATTACCCAAGAGGAAAAGAAAACAGAACATGAATAAGAATAATTTTGAATTGTCAAAGTACTATATTATTCGAGAAAACATGGTTTCAAACTCTCCTGATTCTCATAAAACAATACTTTTGATCACACAACTTTGAATGGATCATAGTGTCATGGAGCTGTACACACAGTAATAATTTTACACTCAACTATTATAGGGCAACTTCGCCTTGGTTTCCTTCAATGCAGACAATGCAAAAATGTAATAAGGTCAGAACTGTCCATATGGAACCCGCTATCCTTTATACCCTTCTAATAAATATAGGACTGGTCTGAAGCTAACAATAATCTTAGAAAAGTAAGAATATTGCCAGTCGAATGACAACTTGGTCACAGATTGTTCTGATAAACATAATATTTATTTTTATCTAGTACAAAAGATATTTACAAGTTTCCCTTACTTTCATGATAAAAAGTCTCAATTTGGTTCACAATATACAAAACATATACATGTATTCAGAAATCATTTATTGACGACCTGAAGGGAATAATTTACACGTCTAAATTTGGTTCTCAAAATAGCACTTTTTTTAAACATATATTCAGAAATCATTCACTGACGGCCTGAAAGGAATAATTTACACATCTGTATACCGCACTGTATTTGCTTTTGATTCATAATCAGAAATCTTCTTTGGTGTTTCTCATTGCCAATATAAATTGTGTAGCACCTTCAGAGTACAAGATCAAAGACAAAACACTTAACAATCTTTGACTATTGGTTTAAATGTTTCAGTATTGAAGAGGCTTACTAAAATGTGACATGCCTTGCAAAAATGTTCTTCCTGTTTATCAGTTTGTAAAAAAGATTTCATGATGTTTCGCATTTTATAAATTGTGTAAAGGATTTTGCTTGGTTTGAATTCACTTGACAAAATCAATTTCTTAATTAAAATAAGATGTGTAGAGTGTGAAAGCATAAATCATCAAAATCAGTAAAATAATATTTATATAAGGAGGGAAGAACATCATCTTAAAAACCAGGCGAAATTAATTCAAAACTCATTGTTAGGTTGATTATCTTTGGTGCCATTACCGGTCATTGATATCGTTCTTCTGTTTACGTTTTATTCATCATGAAAAGAAAAATAATTTACATGTTTTCAATGGCATTTATCATTCTAGTGTGTTTATTTGTTAATCTGTATTGGCTTTCAGGTAACAGTGAAAACTAATCAAGTTTGTTTGTTTCGTTTTGGTATCAATTTCTTAGAAAAATATTATTGACTCGCCACTTCACTACAACAACATTAAGCACATCTTCAAACGAGATATCCTAGATTTTCCAAATTGTTCTTGATTTGGCTATTCTTAATGCTACTGATAAACCATAGGCAAGATATATTTCGGTGCTTCGTGGTTTCCCTGAAGATATGATTAATGCTGCATGACGACTGATGTTAAGGAACACGTAGTCAATTATATAAATTTAGTGCTGAAAGTAAATCATAAATAAATGGCAGTAGGTAATTGTTCAACTTTGTAAACTGGAAACGAACTTAAATATTTACGAAAATAAAGTTGGTCTTTACAACTATCAAAAAGGTTTTGTTTTACTTAAATACAATGCTTCAATTGCCAAAGCTGTCATGTATTTTATTATTATTTGACTTAGAACTTTGAAGCAGTAAGTCAGTCTGTGGCATTAGAGATGCTTTTTGTTCCATTGTCAATAGTCTGAAAACAACAACGGTTTTTTTAGTTTTTTAGATGCATCAGAAATAAAAATAAAAGATGTATGTCAATAAGATGCATAAAATTGTGACAAAGCCCAATGAATAAACTCACAAATTTCCCCTCCAATATTTACAACGTATTTCATATATTTATCGAGTAAACTTCACTTATACTTTAAATGATACTACATGTTTTTATGTATGATATTTTCCTAATCAAGTACTTCAAAAATGTTTACATATCAAAATTTAAGTTGTTCAAGTAATCCTTATCAGGAATTCTTATAGAAACTTTTAGGCATTTCTTTCTATTTTGTATATCATGTAATTATTTTCAGAACAATTACAAACTGACTCTTGCTAATTTCAAAAGAAAATTTTTATTTAAAAAAATGTTGTTTATTGAATTGCAAATATAACATCGAATTTGGAGAAAAGTCAGTAAGTGCAAGGATACTTATGATCATATGGGTCATTTAAAACCGTTTAGATTACTTTTTTTCTCATACAGTCAACGACAGTAGTCTTGTTACGTTGTTAGAGAAAGCGATTTTTAGACAAATCTGTTCATAACCCGGGTTTTATGTGCAAAACTTTTAATTAAAAGAGGTGCGTTGAACAAAAGCAAACTTGGGAGGGCAATGAAATGATTAGTGACAAAGAGAAAATAACTCTACAATAAAACAAAATAAATCTAGTTTTAAAGAACAAATAAATGCAGTCTTGGTAAAATAGTGTTTACTACCCTATGCTATATAAAGACAGTATTTTCTTTAATAAGTTTGAATTTGATGGAGAAAACCATGAAATAATACTAATTTTTACTATACCAATAATAAAACTGCTTACGCGTGAAATAAAGTATTATAAATATCGAGACATTTTGCATTTTTAGATCATTTTCTTTCTCTAGTTTCTCAGTTTTCCTCTTGTCTTTTTTTTAATTTTACTCGTATTGCAAACTGTATTCATGTGAAAACGTGTGTATTTCATCAGTGATTACAAACGTAGGACTAGGTATTAAAAGTTCCTTTTATTCAAATTAATTAATGGAATGGGTTGTCGACATTGTTGAAATTTAATGCGAACACGTGAATCTAATATCACAAAAAGTAATGATAGACTTTTTAATGGTCGTAAAATTCCAGAACTAATTCACAGATCAGTTTATTTTGTTGTTAAATAAAGCGAAGTCTTCTTTTCTCAGTTCGTGAAATTTTATGACAAAATAGTCTTCGTTTTGATATAATAAAAGTTGTATAGCATCTGAATTAATGCTTTACCTTTAAACAAAATATATGTGCTTAATATAGGATTCGGTCGTGTTATGCATTTATTTTTACTTTTTTGTATAATTTGTATAATTTTTAATTCTAGATTTAACATCAGTTAGAACTTTAAAGGTATCTCATGTTTGGAAAGAAATTAGAAGAAATATAACGCTAGCAATGATAAAAGCTTATATCGCACAGAAGTTAACGAACATTATTTGACCAAAATGCAATGAAAGATTGATTCTAGTTACTGTTTATTTAATATTAAAATATAGAGTAGTGCTGGTAAATAAATTAAATAATATAAGCCTGGTCGGGATAATTTTTGCAATACCAGAAAAGTCTTTGTTAGAATTTTTTTCTAAGAAAAATCATTTCTGCGATTTTTCTTTTTTTTTTCTTTTTTGAAATAGATTCATTACATTAATATATAAAATAAGCTTATAAAATCATATACTCTTTGTTATATAAACGTCGTTTGTGGAATTTAATACCTTTACCCAGTTTGTTGGTTTATCACCAAGGACAAGAACAAGAACGACGTGTATATGTTGTTTGCACTCTATTTTGTACTTGGTTTTTTATTGACAATTTATGACAATCAAAACTGAAGAACTTTTCTATACCTTTTAGGGACACCAAGTGTTTGCATTATACTATGATACTATCAATCTTTCGTTGGACAATGCTTTTCATTGAAGTGATTAAAACAATTTGTATTGTCTGATTTCAGACTGTAAACAAAAGCCAGTGACGCCAGTTTCCGAAGACGATACGTCTGCTTGAAAAGATTATTTATTGATTTAAACTATTAGTAAATAAACCAGATAAACACATATATCAATAATATAATTCCTAAAAATGGAATTCGATAATTGTATTGTTGAGACAAACAAACATATGCTTGCTTTAGAAATTTGTTTATCAATGTCGATTATCTGACTGTAAAAAAAACCAGATTATAAATTTATCATTTTCTTAAAGTCATAGAAACTATTGTATGTCGTTATAGTAAAATTGTAATAATATCTGCACCTTAATTTTCTTTTTTTCCTTTTTTATGTGTGCGCTATCGGAAGGATAGTGATATTACATGATGCACAGACAATATTGTGTTTAAAATTTATGGCGCATCTTAAGTGCTGCTTCATGAGTTTACATTCAATATTGTTATTGGTAACAAGTGAAGAAATTAACTAATTAATTAGTTGGATTCTCACTAATTTCATTTCATAGTAAGAAGATGAAGTTTGATTAAGTTATTTCTAGGTTTATGCCACATACTCCTTGAAGACATTGAAAAAATAAAGTCGGAATTGTCTATGCAATATAACGATATCTAAACCCGTGCACTCTCTTCTGACAACAACACCAGTTGTACTTCATGCAAGTGGTAGAATTGTTTCTCTTCTTATTGTCTAATAACGATTTTCTCATTAACCGACATTTCAATGGAGTATCATTTATAAAGTGTTCCTTAATTAATGTGTGCTGATTATTCTGTCACTTCTGAGTAATTACGTACCAGAGATTTATATAGTCAACCACCAACTTCATTCAGGGAAAATAGTGTAGACATATATAGTCTGCATGAATTTTAGATATTGGGGTGGTTGCTGTTTACACTAGGCCAAAGGTTCAGCTGTTGCTTCTACCTCATGAGTTGGAAAGAAGATATTTTCATCTGCAAACAAATGAGTCAGTCTAACATTCTTCATTCACTCTAAAATTCTCTTCTAGGTACATTGGTCTTGCATTCTATAATTTAAATTCATTTTAATCATATCACATTTCTATACTAATATTATCACTGTATCTTTGAAGTTGATTTATTTTTTATCTTTGCATGAGGTACAAGTTTACACGTATCTTCTACAGGTAGTCGTGTCTTAGTAAGAGTGGCCACTTACATGTATGTAAGGTTTTATTGATCATGTATTTTATATATGTGCACAGTAATGGATGAGACTTTCACAAACTAATAAACTGTCCTTGAAAAATTTGATTGAACCGTCGTAAGAATATTTACAAAAGGATAAAAGTATTTTCAGCCATACACCAGTCAAGAAGATGTATTGGTTGATTACAAATCAATGTCTAGATGACATAATGAATGATTCAAAATGATTTCAAAAAGTACCATTCACAAGCTTGATTTATTTCCCGGATGCGTCATTAAGATAATAAACTGTTGCTACCTCAGAGGTTCACACAATCAATTACAAGAGCCATAAAACGTCATTCAGACACCATTCTTTTACATAAAAATGTCATTAAGCCCGGTTTTAAATACGAGCAGTTTCAACAGAAAGTGTTGTGATAGGAAACCTAATTGAGCCCGGTAGAGTTATTGCAGAACAGAACAAAACAAAACAAAACATACATATTTATATTAAGACTTGAACCTAACAGCTCCTTGTCATAGACAGAATATGCACGAAGAAATGTCAGTTCTTTTCAACACAGTAAATATTATTCAAACCCGTGTGACAGTTTCAAGTACATCACAATTTATAATGGTATTTCTTTATATAAAACTATTGATGTGTTTAGATCATCAACAATTAGGGTAGTATTTCACCGACGGTACAAATGTTTTACACAGTCAAAATCACCTGATTGTCCCACAATGATAATTATTATTATGTTTTCATTAACCGATATTTGCTACTCCATCTCATTTGTAAAATGTACCTTAGATTTTGCAGCACTTTTGTTCGGTTTTATTACCGCAGTTACTCGATGAAATAGAACGAGGCATACTTGATGGCAGAATAGCTTACATGAATTCAGTTATGAAACGTAAATTTCAGCATGTAACATCAATTCCAGTCAAAGTCGATGCAAACGGGGAACGGACAATAGCCCACTGGGACAATAGCCCACTACTAAATTTGGCAGGGGGGGGGACAACAACCACCTGTTACACCTACACTGTTGACTTATGAATATTTATATTTTAAACTCATTACATACTCAATTTCTTAATTAAATGCATGATTGTGCATAAACGTGGGCTATTGTCCGATTGGGTTATTGTCCAGTGGGCTATTGTCATAGTAGGCTATTGTCCTAGTGGGCTATTGTCCTAGTGGGCTATTGTCCTACACTTGATGCGAACATACTGCAAACACGTTTTCACTTTGAAATGTCTTCCTGGACTTTTTTTTCTGCAGATAACGGAATATGTCCACTGTAAACATGAGAGCATTAACTTTTGAAAAGGAAGTCTACTTCGGTAGGGTGGACGAGGGCATCTCAAGAATGGTTTGTTGGCGTGACTAGTGCCATGTATATTCAGAATATTATTTAGAAACACAAGTGAACCGTTTTCACAACAAATACTTACTATTATTGTTCTAACGGTTTTATTTATTATTAATAGTAAAACAATAACGATTCAAACTCATCAGTCCGAATAACTACAAAGTCTTTTAAATCAGAATAGGAAATAAAATCAAAGAAAACTTAAGACTCTCCTGATAGTCATAAAGGCCAGAAATACTTAATTTATTCATGACACATATATCACGGCATTGATAACGTATCAATTATTCAATTTATTATACCGCAAATACATCGCCATTTCATTTCACATCTATATTTTTATATCCGCCTAAAAGTTCAGTATAATTTCAAAAAGACTTTTTTAAATCATTGTCATTATCTGTTAAAAAATGTTCATCATTTCGCCCCACTTGACATTACAAAAACTGACGCTGTAACCTTCGAAGCATATTATAGAAAATGCACAATAAACATATCGTAAAATCAAAACACATTATAAAATAGAAAAGAAATCAGTGTAACCAATTAAATGGGCAAAGATAACTTCCTAATGTGTCTACAGGTAAGTCAACCTCTTAAATGGTAAATCGTTTTTTTAAAGTTGAATACTATCTGCATGTTGAGTTTCAAGAACTTGCAGTTTATTTAAATTATAATATTTCACTAAGTGTATATTTCTTATCAATTTTATTCCTTATAAATGCAGGTTTTCTTTTTGATAAGATGAACATGACCTACAGTGTCACATCGACTTACTGTGTCCACACATGGAATTGTTTTAAAAGTGTTGTTATAAATTATTCAGATAATTTAATAGACCGCTACTATCATACAGTCAAGCGCACAAGCAACCAGAAATGTTATCATCAAAACCATCTATAGTTACTAGTATATTCGCGGGATGGTCTTGCCCTATAAAGATTCATTGGGTCATTTATTGTTGAATTTTTTTGTTCAAAGTTCTCTATATCAATATCAGACGAAACAAGGACAAAACTGAAAACATATCTCCAGTAAAAGAAACATTAGACAGAACTTTAGGTCGGTCTCAAGAACGAAAAACAATGACACTGTCCATATGAGTTGTTTCCCTTGGTATACAAATCCAACGACCGGCGTGACATTTTGTTTAAACTCTTTTACAAAATTATGTAGTTATATTTTGTGTTGAATTGTACCTGAAAACTATCTGCTTGAAGTGAAAAGTTACAATTTCTGACGCTTTTATATTAAAAAAATGTGTATACATACGATGTAACAAGGGGTAAAACATTTTACTCATGTTAGTCAAAACGAAGAAAGAAAATATAGGTTAATAATGTCTCGTCTACACAAAATCCACTGAAAATACTAACATCAGATTTCCTGTCTTGCAGTCTGAGGACAGTTATATGTAAATACTGTCACCGAAAATAACATCATTTGTATCAAATAAACAATGAGACAACTCTTTTAAAGAATGCACATATATGTGACTTCAAATTTGAAAAGTTTACCAACTCAAGTTCAATAAAGTTGGATCAAGTGGGGTCAGTTAATAGCTTTTCTCTTGAAAAAGCTGAAACCAATAGTTTAATAAGACATAATTAATGATTTTCGAATGAATACACATGCCTTACTGGTATCTCGTTCGAAAAGCTTCAGTTAAATGTAAAAGGCACTTTGTTCTTTGTTCACAATTAGTCAGCTAATTTAGTATCAGTGCCAAGTTGCTGTAGTTTGTTCAATAGCTTTGTCCGTATATTCGGTGCAATACCCATGCTCGCAAGAACTTCCTCGGCATTTGGTTGACCAGCTATTAAGCTAGACATTGCCTGGAAAATAAAGACTTGCATCATTTAAAAACCTTTATACGCTATGAAATATTTAAATAATTATTAAGACACGTATAAATCAACTCATAATGGCCTATGGCATATGATTACAACTCTTAATATGATGTTATCGCTCAACAAGTTTATCGCACAAAAGTCGTTCAAAATATTACATCGACTTGTTACCAACAAAAATTCGACAGCAATATACATTAGCGAAAAGCACATGAAGTTATTCCTTGACAATAAATTTTCTCAAAGAAATATTCATGTTAATCTACCTCCCTGTCACGCTTTTGTCCTATAAATTTCGCTAAAAACTGTGGAGGTCATTATATTTTTATATATATCCGAGGGCAATGTTAACTTTGCTAATATTGTAAACAAAGGCATACATTTATGCGGGTATACTAAGACCATAACTGTATGTAGGCATTTCAAATGAGGGCACCCATGTATAGAGGTATTATAACGACAGCATATATGTATGCAGGAATTATAAACAAGGGTAGACAGGAATTTCAAATGAGGGCATACGGATGCAGATGTTGTAAAAGGGGCATACACATAAACAAGTATTACAAACGAGAGCATATATTAATGCAGATATATGTAAACGAGGGTATATATGTATGCAAGTATTCGCGACATGGGCATACAAGTCAGCGACGAATACCCGTGGTATTTTCGACATACTTAAGTACGTATATATGTGATGTACAAGTACTTTTTTAGTTAAACAGATTTACAGTAAGAAATTATGTAAAACAGGACAAAATAAAACTCTGTAATACTATAATACTCTCTAATGTAATACAAATTTTACAAAATGAGTTTTTCTTTGTGACATGACGAATAAAAACCTTAAATAACCATCCGGTCATCTTTAAATTATAATGAAAATAAAAACGTCGTATTTTTGAACAGACAAGAGCTGACGCTTTTTGCTCTAAGTATAACACTGATCTACAGCCAGGACCATACATTTGCTCGACATGCATACGTGGTGTGTAAAACAAAGACTACCTGTAATTCTTCCAGTGACAATGAAGCAATGGCATCGGTTGAAGCGTCCTCAATCTCCTGGTATACTTTGTTCTGTAATACCAACACATTTCAATAGGTTACATATATTATATGCAAAATGATATTTCAGATAATGACTTTTAGCAGCTATGACGTTCCTGAGCCTGTTGCAATTTGTATTAATAACTTGACAAACTCTCACATTTTGCTAAACAGAATCTACAATAACAAAACAGTATCAATAATCAAATAATTAAATCTGATAAAGTATTGTTCTTGTTTTATTAAATAATAAAGACAATTTAATTCAATAAACATAATCAAAAGAAAGGGCATTTATCTTTTTAATGTCACTCACCATTTCCTCTTGCCTCTGCTGTCTCTCTTTTAGCACCGATTCGCCTCTAACTTTGTCCACTTCTATATTTGTTATGAAATTATAATGCAAAGTAATGTTATATTCCACGGAGATTACATTAGTATTTCTTTTTTGTGTCCTTTTCTTCTCAAAAGGTTTCAAATATTCAAAAAACTACAATTTTTATAAGTAATACATTTTTGTAACATCGTTAACGTTTAAACTTAACTCTAAGACAACGGACAATAGAAACGTTTAAACTTAACTCCAGGACATAGGAAAACTGAAACGTTTAAACTTAACTTTAGGACATATCAAAATAGAAACGTTTAAACTTAAATCTAGGACAAAGGAAAATACAAAACGTTTAAATTTAAATCTAGGACAAAGGAAAATACAAAACGTTTAAACTTAACTCCAGGACATAGGAAAACTGAAACGTTTAAACTTAACTTTAGGACAAATCAAAATAGATACGTTTAGACTTAACTCTAGGACAAAAAAATACAAATGTTTAAACTTAACTCTATGACAACGGACATTAGAAACGTTTAAACTTTACTCTAGGACAACGGAAAATAGAAAACAAAGAGCAAATACGTATTATATCACTGCTTAAGAATATGAAAGCAGTAATATACACCTCCCAGCCTGCTCTCTTGCTTGGCCCTTTTCCGCTCGTCCTCGTCCATATACCACACTGTTATTGCATACCTAGCAGTAAAGTGGCACAAAGATATTCAGTTCAGATGACTGAAGAAAACACTGTGTAAAATCAACTGACATGTAAAATCTTCTTTAAAAAATCCTGCAAACTCCTTATGCGACACTATTGTAAATAAGACTAGCTATTCCATTACTCTCAAGTCATTTGTAGATAAAAAATATTCTAAGCAAATAAAAAACGTAAAAGGTTCAGTTGCTGAAAACCATCTTAACCTAGTCACACTAGTGAAATACAGTGTAGTTACATTAATTTCACATCGGAAACATCCACCCTTATGTCAAAGTAACACTGAATAACTAAATATATGACTTGAATAATATGTCATCTATTGTCATCTACACTTACCGAAAAAATAAGCTTCTAAAATCATAATCAAAACAATACTTGTTTAATTTTTATTGTAATCAAACAAATGTTGTAGTTTTCTAGACATCGTCGTTCGTAACACTTTTGACGAGTCTAGAAGGATGCTAGTAACAATAATCAGCACTGGTTTCTTTTGCCTTCACGCTTCTGCTAATGGTGCATGCCTAAACGTCTAACTCTGAAGAAAATACTGAAAGGAAAAATACTCTTTGCAGTGTTTCTATTTGTTCAAAACATGCTCCGTTAAACTGGGATAAACCTAATGATGGATACTTGGAAGGTGATGACAATTTTCAGAACAAAACTTAGTGCATGCACGCTGTTTTACCGACGAAAAAAAACTACATCTTGTCTGTTAAGCTTCAGATACCGACCTCGTTTTAAATGCAGGATGTACTTCGTGTGGATTTCTACGGTCACACCAGAAAAATAGCAAGCGGTTGGCAACAGGTGCTATGTCAACATAATCATCTGTTTGCGCTGGGAGAATACGAAGTAAGCCACCGTGCTCCTGCAATAAAGAATGACCGATCCAATGCTTCTTTTGTACCTGGTACCTGCCATTTGCAGTTATTTCTATTTCTTGATCTTGTAGTTGATGCTATTGTTTTGTTTTTGCTGTTTTAGGAAAAGATCTATAATAACAGTCGCGCTGTAAGAATTTCTTGTTATCAAGCAAACCAGTTGGTTGTAAAACTGGCACAATGTTTTACTAATCGATGGTTCGTTACTTCTTCTATTTTCTTGCAAAAGTTCATATATGCAAAACTTCCATTAGAATATGTTGGAAGTATTTTAAACACTAATAATGTAAACCTTCGTCGAGCATGTCCAAATCGGTCAATGGCTGCTTTTGAAGTACATGACAATTTTCAAAAGTGTTTTAACAACAAATATAAGGTTATCGAATTCAAAAAGTCAGTCACAATGTTAAAAATGTTAGTTCTACTTTTACACGATTACAGCAGCAGATCAGTAGGTTAACTGTAAGTGTATTAAACATAAGTATAACACTAACAAACAAGGTGAGAAAAACTGAATCTGCTCAACTATGACATCACACATAAACGTTACACAGTTGTTTTTTCATAAACAATGCAAACAATTATGCATACTAGCGAAAAGATAACTGTAAAGGCAATCAGGCAGGTAGAATGAAACGGACCCGGTCATATATTAAAATAGTATGGTCCAATATTTCAATGTAAAAAACAGAATTATTTCAAGCTAACATTGCTGGTAAAGGGATATTCATGTTCCGCTAAAATTTTGGTACAATTAGTAAAAGATCCACTGTACGGATCTAAAGTTTATCATAGAGTGTCAATGTTAAAAAAATCGTAACTAAGTCAGCTTTTATAACACTATGTTTCATGAAAAGCTATTTGTATATGGTTGTCGTAAATCATTCACTAAATCTACACTAGCTACATACGGTACCTGTACATTCCAACCTTCGTTGAGATATAAAATACAAGTGACTACTCTCCCGTCACCATTTGGATTGTCCACGTGACGTCTATAATAAGAGCCGTTACCCGGGTAACAGGCCACCATTGCCTTTAAGAAACAGTTAAATGAAGTAAGAGTGTAAAAATAAATTTCTCTTAACAACTTTACAATAAAGACACGAGGGTATCAACTAATAACACATACATTCAAAATATTATCTTCATTCTTCAAAGACATTCAAAGATTTAAAACGAACGTCAAAATGTATTTAAAAAAAGAAACTAACAAAAAAGTGAATAACTTGTTTATATATTACTTAATTGATCTGTATGTGATAATTATTCACATGTTTCATGTTTAAATGAGATATAAATTTGAAAATATATGTGATTATGTAGTGTTAGCTCTTTACATTGATAATTGTCTTTTTTTTAATATTTCATTTATTTTGTATTTTGATGCTCATTTATGAATTGTACAATTTAGTATGTTTTTATTAAACTATTTGGACCCCATTGGAAATAAGCTTTTAGCTTAATGGGCAATCCTAGGGTAGCATAAAACATACTTCATTATAATTCTATTCTTGTTGCATTTTTGTGTGTTACGTATGCATATGATATGTGTGAGAATATAGTATGTGTTTATGTATATTTCCCTGAATAAATCAAATCAAATAAAAAAATACTTCCACAACTATTAAAAGTAAAAGCGAGTAATAACTTCTATTTACAGTTGTTGAAATCGACTCAGAGTGTAGCCTTGCTTTTTCAAAAGAAAAAACATAGGATGTACTCACTTTCGTACGCCCATTAATGAAATACTTCTTATCTAAGAATTTATTTAACTCCCACAGAATTGAATCCATTCTAGCCACAACTGATGTAATGCCTTTTAGATCCTTTTCTGTGCCCTCAAGCCACATGATCTTGTCACTTCTAATGTTCGCATTGACAACTTGCTGGTCCTCTTCACCACTCGTTTTTCCACCGCCAAGTTTTCCACTGTTAAATCGGTTGTCCTTTTCACATTTACAAATATCTTCCAATGCCTTCTTAATGTGTTTCCTTGTAAAAAGTCCATCTACTACACAGTAACCTTTGTCATTCAGATTTTTCACTACAACTTCAGCAACCTCCTCGTCATTCTTTTCGTGAGGCATGCTCACAAAGTTTTCACTTTTCAATGGCCTCACGTCAAACGGAATGCCGTCGTCCTCATTTTTATTATGTCGCACGTCCCCATTCACAATATTATTACAATAAATCTCTTTTCTGTCACTATTTATATTACCTTTCTTTAAATCTTCTGCAATGACGTCTTCGTTCTGTTGACCCTTTCTGGAAACCATACCGTCTGGACTACTGACCGAGTTTACTGCTTCCCGATGTGTTTTTAGTGACTGACATAACGCTTTATGTGACTCCCAGTCTTTAATTTGGTGCTCTCTAGAGCAATAATATATACACTTACAAGTGCCACATCTTTTAAGGTTTGAATTCGCTCCACAAACAGAGCAAACAATAGTTTGACCGATTTTATCGGCCATATTGTTTACACTCGCAACTAAACTTTTTTAATCTCCTTTGAAGAGTAATCGTAAATCAAAGGACATGAGGTATGAAGTACTATTTATAAACTTCTAGGTACAGGTACATTTCTAACTCGCGATTGTACAGCAGAATGATTTTTAAACCGATTTTATAGTAACAATAAAATTACTGTATTTTACTGGTATCATTGCAGCTTAAAGAATTGTGAGTCTTTAACTTATATACACACTGTGATTGTTAATGTCTGAAATGGCATGCATGTGTAGTCTACGTTTGATAGCTATTTCTTATATATTGAACTATATGATAATTGATAACTTCCCATCGATACTTTGCTTGACTTATTCAGGCAGATTTAACATTAAAATCTTTGATAAATCACACTGATATAAATCAATAAACGTGGCGAAACTTGTAATTTTTGGGCTATCTTTTCGGTATAAATCAGTACCTTGAAACAACTCTTAATGTTGAATGAACATGCACATTTAGATAAATTGACCGACGGAATCCTTTTAAGATGAATTTTTCGGTAGCTAATTGATATTTCATAAACACAGAGTGGTTTATTTAACAATGACACAATCAAAGAAATGATATTTTATAATATGTAAAGGATAATCTGAAACGTAAAATTCTAATGTATGAAAAAAAAATATACATGAACCTTAATTCATCATATCTGGTCTGCTGTTTCGATAGAAATAAAACAAATATGTATGTTATTTTGTCGGTGAAAATTGACGTTTGGCCAACAGCTTTGGCATCGCAAATGACTTAAATTAATACTTAGTATCTTTGCGGAGATTAATGACACAAAATGCTGGAAATGTACACAAGCTGCAAAATAGTCAAGTAAGATGAGAAAAAAATGCTTATAAAATAATAGTTGATAGCATGTGAACGGTGACAACTTGTGCCTGTTCTGCAAAACTTGAAATGTATCTTAAATAGACGTAATTTGCAGTATTTTAATAAAATTTGACGAATTATCTTATTTGGTAAAATCTCTTGACACCATAAAAGTAGTTTTTAGAATTGTACATGTTTCTAAGGTACGGAAGCAGGTTCTTACGTTCCAACGGTCCTAATCTCTGGAACTCGCTTCCTCAGATTTTAGAGATACAACTAATTTCTCTCTATTCAGAAGCTTAATTAATGTCTAGGACGGAAATGTCTGTTCCTATTTTTTTTCTTTGGTTGTTGTTTTCTTTCCAATTTTCATTTATTTAGCTATATTTTCTTTATTTTTTGCTTTGCATTTTAGTTTCGACCTTTAGTTTTCAGTTTTACTGCTGTCTTTGACCTGCTTATTTATTATTTGAAGCTTGCACTTTATTTTAAGTCTTTTCCCTACACGTTTCCAGACTGACTTTATACATCATTGCGAGGAGATTGCTGATCAACTCTTTCCAAATTTATTTAGGGAGTAACTATTCTTAAACTATACTTTACCATCACACTTTTATGTTCTTTCATGGTAGATTTTAGACCAGTAGTGCAGAACAGCAAATTCTACAAAATTTTAACCAATCTTCTGTTTTGTGCGTCTATTGTACTTATGGCGTGTATTTAAAACTTATATGGTATGTGCTTAGTCAGCAGCTTTAATCTTCATGAATTGTGATAACACAGATAACCTTATTATGTGATTTCTTATTTTTACACATTGTTATTTGTTAGGTCGGTCAGGGTCTTTCAAAATTCTATTTGAAAGACCCTGGGTCTGTCAAAAGCTATATCCACAGCTTATGTAAATGTTGTTGTAAACTTACCTATTCTAAAAAAACTTTGTATTGTATTTTACCTTGGTCACATTTCTTTATGCTTCTTACCCAGCAACTTCTTGTAACAAGCTGTTGTATTTCAGTTTGATAGTTACATAGCGGAAGGGGAAAATTCTTGTCGAACATCAACGTAATGTGCATTCTGTGAAAATGCCATCGAATACCATTAGATTAATAATATATATGTATACCTATTTTGTAAAACCATACTACATTTTTGTATACAATATGCATCTTTATATCCAGTTCAAAGTTTTTGTAAGTCTGTTTGTATCTCCCAACTTATAGATGCTACTGAATGTAAATATTTTGTTTACATCATGTTTGTAAATTGCTTGTAAAACACTAATCATAATATCGAATGACCACCATCCCCACCAGTCTTGATATCATTCGATTATGATAATTACTTAGTAACTCGCTCACATGTTATTGCAAATTGTATATTTTGTAATCTGTGAATTTAAAATAAAGAGTATGTTCTGTTCTGTTCTATTCTGTTCCGTTACAACCGTTTAATGCAACGTGAAGACTTCTCGCGCTTCAAACATCCTAATTTATTTGAATTGGAAAGAAAATAGAGGTTACTTGTCTGTATTAAGCACTCTTTCGGGTCTTTGGTCACCCGGCAAAGGGAGGCTACTCATAACGCAATTCCAGAAATTTCCAAAACATGGCAGATGCAAAGATACAGGTAATTTCTCGAAACAGCCTGTTATCTCGTTAGGAATATAAACTTTTTTGTCAGTGAAGTAGAGATCGTTGTGCATGTCAAAATAACATTAATTTAAGGTTTCTGCCTGTTCATCAAAAGATAAAAGAGCTTTAAATCCAAGATGATTTCCTTGAAAAACATGCTGTCATTGTCTGCATATAGAGTGTGCTTTCTACTCCAAGATTTTACGATTAGTCTTCATCTCTTGTTTTTAAATTTTTGATATGTTACCTGTATGTTTAAAATGTTTAATGTCTGCTTTTTTTCCATGAAGAAAATGCAGGAACAAACTTTTAAAAATACTTTTTTTACTTGCTTTAAGCTTGCGTGGGTGACAAATAACTAAGGCCATACCAAATCGTTCTTTCGTTTAGCGTCCGCGGACGGATAGGTTTGAGCTTCTGAGGTAGGAAAAAACAACAACATTGTTTTGTCTTACGACCTTACTGTACAAAGTATTAAATGTTCTCCGGTATGTTCAAGAATTTATATGTGACTAGTGTTGTTACCTCCTTTGCATCTTTACCCCCATTTTGTATTTATTGAGTCGTGTAAAAAAGTTCCATGCGTGCATAAGTTTGTTGGCGACGTCAGAAGAGGTTAGTTTCTGGTCAGTTACTGTATAATAAGATTTAATGCATTTTATTGTTTTTCAAGATAATAGCAAGTAAATGATTGTTTTATGTAAATTGTATGCGTTGAAGTATACATGTTACATGTTTTCGCTATCAGTCGAATTTCTCAAGTGTAGTGTATACGCGAACTGCAGTTAGAATTCGTTGATGAAGTTTAATGTAATTCAAATAGGTAGAGTCGAAAGCCATTATTTATGACATTTTGTTAGTAGTTCACTAAGCAGATATTCCTTTTGTAAACTTTTTGCTGAGAATTCTTCTTTCATAAGGGAGACTTATTCATTTGAATTGTTTAAAGAATTGTGTTATCTTTGAGGTGGAGCCAACAGACAGACAAAACAGATAGAGAAAAACAAATACCAGTAAAAATGATATTTTGGTGTTCAGTATTAAAGTAGTGTTAACTTTTGTAATTTTTTACAGTGATACCTCATTTGGATTTTAGTGGCGGCATAGGATGGAAGGACCTGTCTAATAACATGACTGTGCATCAGTTTTATAGATTGTTGAAACTGAGTTGATATTGACAAGTTGATTCCAAATATAGACTCAGTTGTAAATTTATCTATGCAGAAATATATTTTCAGTTGAATTTATAGGTGGTTTGATTGAAAATACTTTAAGAAATGCATTAAAAGTCTTTACAAAGTGGAATATGAAACTTGGTAATCATATCCTGGTGGAGATACTAGTCAGTATGACTTGTTTATTTTTGGGGCTTCGTTTGTGTTTTCAGGATAGCTAGATAGGTTTGTGAACTTGGGGTGGACGCTAAACGAAAAAACAATTTGGTATGGCCTAATTTAATGCCATTGTAAAGGATGGCTCTTGTTACCCACATTACTCATCCCATAAAACATTATTAAGTACTTTACTGCAATTTACTGCCAACTACTTGTTTTCATGAAAATGAGAGAATGGAATGAAATCTCACCCAGTGATATTCGGTAGTACAATTAAATCTCTTCCATCTGAAGAGTTGACATAAATGTAATGTCAAACAGGAAAATTTGTTACTTTAATTGATTTTTTCTGCAGTAATTTTAAAACGATTGACTCACAGATGTGTCGATGGTGCATAAAAAAGTAAGTGTTTTACATAGGTAAAAATTCTGGTTGTAATTATTAAGAACTAAATTACTGTCTCAGTTTTTGTTACAGAAACACATTTTCACTCTTAAAAAAAAAAAACCCCGTTAGTCATGGATAGATACTTTGTTTATATGGTTAATTTTGACAGTTGTAAAGAACATTCTGCAGTGGCACAGTAGTCTAGGTCGCTCTTAATTTTACTCACCTCAAGAGCATGGGTTCAAATTCAGTGAAAACTTAATTCTTTTTTTCTTCAGTTTTCAATATGTATAGTAGCATAAAATTATAAATTTTTCATAATATATTAACTTCTTTTTATTTTTAAATAAAAACATTTGTAAGCTAAATTCTGTGAGTCTGTCACTTTAAGCATGCTTTATGTAAAATACCAAGTGATTTCATTGTCTGAAATCGAGAAATGCAAATCCTTTAGAATCTCAATGAAAGTACATCATTAAATATTCCTAACAAAGACCTAAAATATTCCTTTATATAAGCCAAAGAAATACACTTTTTAAACATGGGCAAGTCAACATTTTGTGCAAAATGTAAATGCTCTGAAAACATCCTAACCAGAAGTCAATAGCATATATTAAAGTGACCATTTAAGTATAAAAGAAAAAGGTTTTACTTGGATTTTTTTTTTTTGAGGGGGGTGTGTCACCGTGTGTGGGGGGATATGTAGAAGAAATTCTGAGTTTTAGGTAGTCAATATGCAGATACAATGCTAAATTCCATACATTCCTTACACACAGGTGGTTTTCTTCTTTGCATAAAAGTTTATCATTTCTGATTTGATTTTTTTTAAGTAAAGTATAATTTTGTAGACAAATAAATGCTCTATTGTAAATTGTTTTCATCATAATGAAATAATTTTTGAGATATTTGAGAAAACAAACAAAACTTTTCTAGATCTTTTCCAGTTGCTGTGAGATTTACACAAATAGGAAATCTGTGTATTTTAAGTCTTTATTCCTAAGTCAAAATTTTCACAACCAACATTCCCATGGTTGGTGAATAGAGTGAAATTGAATTGATCAAGCATGCTTTTCAGACCATTTTAACATTGTATTGTATGTACAAGGAACTTTATTATTTTGTAATTAAATAACTGAAATGTTCTAGCCCAGGGCATATGTTGATTAGGGCTAGTTTTGTTGACTGATTTATAACTGACACCCATTTAGGCAGAGCAGTTGAAGGTAGAGGGCAACAAAGCACTGTCGGAGAGTAAATATGAGGAGGCTTTGAGGCTGTATACAGAGGCACTGTCACTAGATAATAATGCTGTGTTGTATAGTAACCGATCAGCGGCTCACACCAAAGCTGGCAACTATGTTCAGGCATTGGAGGATGCGGAGAAAGCTATTGAGATGAAACCTGATTGGATTAAGGTTGAAATTACTTAATCATTCATTGACTTTGAAATTAAAAGTTGCATGTGGCAGTCTTTGAATTATATTTTTTCAGACCATTTTTCTATTTAGAGCAGTAGAAATGAGATACCACTTGTCAAAAAAAAAAAAGATTTAAGCTTACACGTAAATCATCTGGTTATTCTTATTTCTCAGATAAATTATAAGTTAATTGAAAATTTAAGTCCTGTCTATGGTAGTATCTTTTCTCTGCAAGTGACATCAGGGTTGGCTTATTGACCGGTCGATTGAGTATTGACCGGGCCGGTGGTCAATACTGGTCATTATTGGTCAATACTGGTCAATAGTGGTCATTTCTGGTCAATTCAATTTTATTCACTACAAAACTGTCCATAATGTTCTTAGAATCATGTTAAAACAGTTAAATCCTTTAGGCCCTTACAATAGACATTGGTAGGGCCTAGATGTTACTTCATTTATGGTTTAATATTGGATAATCCTTAAGTAAACATAATATTTTAATTGGTATGTTCCTATGTTCGATAAACAATAGAAGTGCAAGTCATGACCCCTCAGTGTCCTGACCATCCTTTGTCATACACAAGTGTTAATTGACAAGTGTATAACACCTACTTTATGGTTATTGGATAATCCTTAAATAAATATTAGCATCTTAATTGACATGTTCCTTGGTCCAATAAACAACAGAAGTTTGGAACTGTACAAACAAAACTTAGGAATAGACTAGGAATTCAGAGAGCAGCAAAACTTGTTGTGTGTTACCGCTTCCTTAGTGGTAGTGATGAGCTTGACTGGTAGAACTGGTCATTAACCGGTGTGAAATATTGCTATTTAAGCATGTTTATGCCAGAACAGATATGTATGGTGGTGGACATGGTGCTGCTAAATGTTTCTATCATTTTGTTGGAATACTGTGTGCTAAAAGTTTAAATCTTTTTGTTGGAATACTGTTATGTGTTGCAAATTTTCATTCTTTATTTTATTAGTATGAATTCTAATACAAGCATATACTTTGTAACTTGATTAGAAATGAAATAAATGTTTAATTTTTTGTTTTCTTCCTTTCTTTTATAAAAATCTTGAAAAAAAGTTCAATTGACCAGTATTGACCACTTGGGGGAGTATTGACCGGGACGGTTTTAACCGGTTAAAACCGCTGGTTAAAACCAGGGGCGGTCGATTGGTGCCAACCCTGAGTGACATACTGTTTCTGGCAGTTTTAGAATACCCTGACTGATCTACATCATTTGTCCTACTCCTATCAAACATTTGATTTGTATTTGACCAGTTTCTGATTTTCTTGTCCTAGGAAAGGAACAAGTGGGTTAATTCAAAGACTGCTGTACCTACCGTATATACTCGGCCAAAAGTCGAGTTTTTAATCCCCAGATATTATGCTTTATTCAGAAATCAAAGGTGTGAACAATTACTGGCATTAATTTTTTTCATAATAACTCGTATAATTTCAGTGTGATAATTCCTGTTTGAAATTATTCATGTGCTTCGGTATTACATTTCTGTGTTTGTTTTTCGTGCATTTTGAATGACCTGCAAGTTAAATAAATTATTAATTAAACGAATAATATTGACAGCAAACAACTGTGTAACTTTCAAATTATCCCTTCCAAAATGTCTTAAAACATACTGCCCGTATGTCTTCGGTATAATGAAACTACCGCACACCACTCTATCAACGTACATGTAGTTGCTTCCCTTTACTGTAGATACGCAATTTGTACGATTGCATAAAATCTTAAAAATCCAACTCGACGTATGAAAGGGTCTAAGTAAAAATCATAAATTTTAACCTCAAAAACCCCTTCTCGACTAATGGTTGAGTCGACTTTTGGCTGAGTATATACGGTAAGTACTACATGTACCTGAATAAGGAATTGATCTTGAAGTAATTATTTTGGAAAAGTATACATGTTAATAATTTTGCATATTTTAAAGTAAATCAAGAATCTAAATGATATCTGTTTAAATTGAAATTGGCACTACTTTTCTAAAATTCTGCACCAAAGGTGCTACATCATGATTATTATTTAGATATTATTAACTTAAAGATAAGACTGACTTGATTAAGTGTTTGTGAAGTAAGAATGCAAAATTCTTAAAAATTGTATTGTAGACTGCATACATTTGCATTGTGTGAAAATTTTTTTTAAAAAGAGTACATTGGGATAATAATGTATGAAGTTGTAATGTTTCTAGGGTTGGTCACGAAAAGGTACAGCTCTTTGTTACTTGAAGAGATATGAGGAAGCAAAGATAGCCTTTGAAGAAGGTCTGAAGATTGAACCTGACAATGTACAACTGAAAGAAGGTTTAGCCGAGGCTGATGCGAATCTTACAGGTAAGTTAAACAGAAGTTAGAAACCTGACCGGAACCACTCATGTTTCAGTTTCTTCAAGAGGATATTGATGAATTGAATACTATTTATAAACCAAGAAATGTTTTAGCGCATTTTAATTTAGCGCCTTTCACAGATGGCATTTTGGGGTTAATTTAAAAAGACACAAAAAGCCTTGTCTTTGAAACGCAAAATTTTCTAGCTACAGGAGAAAATGATGCACAGAAACAGAGAAAAAAATTCATAAATAGGGAGGACAATAGCACAATGTTACATTGTTTTACTTACAATTGGTTACATAATTATAAATGTGTACATGTGTAAAGCCTTATTGATTTCATTTTTATTAGTATCATTGAATAATCTACTTTAAATATACAAGTACATTTGTTTAAAAGAGTACGATTTAGCACAGTTTTGCTTAGTGATACATTAGAATTGTTTGCCCTTTATTCTAAAATATTCCAATGAACATTGTTTTGACATGGAAAGGGTTAAAAAAGCAAAATGTGACCGACCAGCTTATACAATTGTCAATTAGCAGCTGTAAATGACAGTAAAGTTTAGATAAGGCATTGATATACTTTCAGTGTTATAATGTATTTATGTAAGAGATGTTTGTATTAATTTGCAAAAATTATACCTCACTGCAGTCTGTGATTTCTGTTCTAAAGAATGTCACAACTCTTAAAAAAACATACCATGCTTTAAAAAAAAAAAATTAATGATCAGATCTTGTACATGTAATTGCACTGACAGGTTTGTATTTTTGATTTTAAGGCTTCGCATATTTAGCTGATAGTGTTTTACCTCGAAAGCATGTCGCCGCAAAATCATCAACAGTATGAAAAATGTGCAGTACTGTATCTGTGGAAGTTTTTTGGTTTACAGTATGTCTTTCCTATAGGGATGTTTTCTGAATTTACTGAAATGTAGAAGAAGTATTTGTAATATATATTACGATATTTCTATGAAGACATGGTTTGGAACACCATTTTAGTGAAAATGTGTAATAATTAGTAAAGAGGGCCTCATTATTTCTAGAGGAAAATAAAGATGAATAACATGTATTATGTTATATTGCCCTTTTCTCTTTGGATATAAAATATATGCTTCTTGGCGGAAATGATCAACAAATATAGTTTAAATTTCAGGCCCTGGTGGAAGCTCTGCCATTGGTAACCCCTTTACTCAGCCAGATGCCATGCAGAAATTGGAAGCCAATCCTAAAACAAGAGAATACTTGAAAGATCCTGTGTTCAGACAACAATTAGAATTTATCAGAATGAGTGGAAGCATGCAGTAAGTTCGTTTCTAAAACTATTTTTTGGCCAATAAAGTTTGGACTCGTTTGTTTGGAAATAGGTTATAGATTTCAACTGTAATCAGCTGCTGTGATTGAGTTTTTTATGCCCCTGAAGGGGAACAAACCTGCTGTTCTTTTGTCTCCACTTGATCCCTTGAATGCTTTGAAGAACTTTTAGATTACTTGGTAGAAATATTCAGTGCAGCAATTTGATGGACAGGACATATGACTTGGTCTCCAAGAGCCAGGAAACACATGGACCAGTTTGTCTATGTATCACTAATTTCTAATAAATAAACAGTAGTTGTAAGCAAGCACAACCCATAGGAAAATTGTCATGGGTATATCTGAAATATACACTGTTTTTGAACTAAGGAAACTGTTTTTTTGCTATGGTACAACATATTTAATGCCCGTGAAGGAGGGCATATACTTTTTGAAGTGTTCATCTGTCAGAAAAAATTCAAAAATTTAACATAACACATAATTTCTTTATTAGTAAATGGATTTACTTCATGCCTGAACAAAACTCCCGTTTGGACAAGACTTTTGCTTAGACTTACATATATTTGTACATGTATGTCCCTGACCTCTGAATGACCATCAAAGGTCCACTTGACTAAAAACTTTAGCATTACCCCATAACTTCCTTATTCGTAAATGGATTTACTTCATACTATAAAACACATCCATTAATACTAGACATATTTAGCTCTTGTATGCACACAACGACCGTTTGGGAGAAAACTTCCAAAATGCATATATTTTTTTTTTTTACCTTGACCCCATAATTGATCTTGACCTTGAGGTCAGATTATCAAATAAAAACAACTTTTCATGTTTTGTTTTTTTTTACCTTGACCCTTAGATGACCTTGACCTTGAGGTTTGATTGTGGGGGGAAAACTCTTCTTTTGAAGAATCTATAATTTATCTTTATCTGGTCCTAAGCTGGTCAAAGCACCACTTTGGGGGCATTGTCATCTTTCAGTGACAGTTCTTGTTTCATCTAGTATGAAATAGATTATTTTGTTTTGCTTATTTCATTTACAGGAGTATAAATGATCCACGGATGATCACATGTTTAGGTGTACTGTTGGGAATTGATTTACAAACCGTGGAAGATCCTGATGACCTGCCAGGTTCAAGAAAAACAGCCTCAGAGCCTCCGTCTTCTACCTCCAATTCTAAAACCTCTGCCCCATCTAATGCCTCAGCCTCAGATCAAAGTAAAAGCAAACAAAGTTCAGTCTCAGATGAACAAAAACAGGTGATAAAATGAAAGAATTTGACAAAAAAAGAACTTTCAGGGTTATTTGATTTGAGACTTATTGTATGTGTCTTTAGGTTAAGTCAGACATGAAAAGTGCAAGAATAAATATAGTTTTACGTATTTTTGGAGTGAAGAAAAAAATTCTGAAGTTGCTAAAACATTTTATATATATATTTGTTTTTTGCTAATGCCAACTCTACCTTTGATTTTATGTATCCATTCAGTTGTAAACAATACTAAGTTTTTGATCTAGCTTTTTAAATAGACAAGTTGGAATGTTGTTTGGCTTAGCAGTTTTGCATGCTTTCTTTAGTTTTTGCACTTGTTTTCTACATGTGTGTGGTGTGTGTGTTTTTCTGAACCTGCCTAATGCTATTTCCAAATACTGTACCATAAAGTCTTAGCTATTATGTTACATGTAGTAGTGTAATGGAATACATGTACATAGATGTGTGTATAAAAAGATTTTCTTCTTCTTTCTTATTCAGCAAGCATTATCATTTCACAGTAAGGGTGTAACAATATATTATGGGGCTATTAACTGTGGTACAAGGGGCTTGGTTCAATTCCTGATTCCCCACATAACTTGAAAACAGCCACGATACACCATTTATCTTTCCTTTGTGGTAAAGGGAGATAAATATTATAAAACTGTTACCCTTCCTTTTTTTGTAAAGGGAGAGAAATATTATTCCTTTGTTGTAAAGGCAGACAAGCAAATAGTTTTCCTTTGTTGTAAAGGGAGATAAATATGATCAGACTGTACACAAGTAAAAAAGCTTCAATCAGCACCCACTAATAATAAGCTTCAATCTTTCTAACTACTGCAAACACTTACTTTAAAAGTTACTGATATATTACTTCTTTAGGAATGCACTTTAAATTTTGTATTGCAATGTTTTTCAAGGAAATTTTTTTTGCGATTTACAACACACCATGACCAAGGAATTGTTTAAGTATTTTTACCATCGTGTGCCATAATTGTATTGTTACACCCTTACCTCACAAAATTGCCTTTCCTACAAATTTTCACTGAGTAGCAAGCAACCTTGTAAAAACATTGTGTATTGGGGTATTCTAGATTGTGTGGTATAATTGGTATTTCAACAGCTAAACATTACACACTTTTACTTTTACTGTTGTCTTATGAGCATATTGTGTGAACAAAATGCATTTAAAGTCCCAGGATCACAATTACAAGTAGAACTTATTTTATAAAGAAAGATGTCTTACTGGCAGAAATGATCTTTATTTTTATCAAAATCATTCCTAACTTTGCTTTTTAAACCAATGATCATGTTTAATGACATTGCAAAAATATAAGAAAGGCTTTTTTTCATGAAGAAATGACTTGAATACGAAAGAAAGATGTCAACATTGTTTTAGAGTGAATGGAACATTGTTTGATCATTTTCCTATCAGAACATTAATTTTTCTATATCAGTAAATTCAATGCGATACTGGGACTTTAAGGGGCTATTTATATACTGCATGGTAGCTGTGCTGGAATCAAACTGTTTAATTTTTATTTATTATTTGCATACATCTAAAGGTAGAATATTGTATTTGCAGGCCCAGGCGGCAAAAGAGAAGGGAAATGCTGCCTATAAAGCCAAAAACTTTGAAGAAGCCATAAAACACTATGATGAAGCCATAGCCCTGGACCCAAATGAAATGACTTACTTGAACAATAAAGCTGGTAAACACCATTGAAAACAAGATATCAGTTTTTTACACAAAAAGTGCATCAGCTGTTTATCATGTCTTGTCAAGATCAGTGTAGAAGTTAACAGACTGTGCATTCTAGAAAATCCATTCAAACAAAAGATATAGTATGAACAGAAAAGAACATATGGATTATACTTAAGCATATAAAGCTCATTGTGTTAATAACATAATGCACATACGCTCTTGCCTGATCAGATAAAGCCTATTGTTCCTTCCAGTAAATCTTTTCTGAGGATTATCTACATAAGGTTTTAATGGAGTTCTGAAGATCTGATTTGTTGTTATACATGTTTGCCCAAAGGGGGCATATTATGTTATGGCCCTGGGTGTCCATCTGTCCCCACTACAGAAAATAAATAGGGGGCCATCTAATTGTAAACATAACAAAAGAGAACAAAAGAGTTCATTCCATAACAATAGAATAAGGGGCCAATGGTCCTATAGTAAACAAAAGAAAATAACAAAAGAAATGGCCCCCTATCCAGTTTCGGTCACACATCCATCCGTCTGTTAGCAATTTGGTTTCCGGAGGATAACTTGAGTAACTCTTTGTCTCTCTTACAGTCTTTTAACTTCATATGGTTATTGTCCACATTGAGTGGATGACCGCTATTGATTTTGGAGTCTGTAGCTTAAAGGTCATGGTCACAATGACCTTAACATTGAAAACCATTTCTGCCATGTAACTTGACAATCATTTGTTATAGAGACTTCAAACTTTATGTCATGATTGCACACATTGAGTGGATGACCCCTATACATTTTGGGGTCAGTATTTCAAAGGTCAAGGACACAGTGACTTAAATGTTTAGAATCATTTACACTCTGTTACTCAACAACCATTTGTCATAAAGACTTCAAATTCATATAATGGTTGCACACATTGAATGAATGACACCTATTGATTTTGGGTCATTAGATCAAAGGTCAAGGTCACAGTGACTTAAGCACTGAAAACTATTTCCACTGTAAAACTGTATAACCATTTGTCATACAGACTTCAAACTTAATATGATGATTGATTACATTGAGAAAATGACCCCTGTACATCTTAGGGTCAGTAGGTGAGATGTCAAGGTCACAGTAAAGCATTTCTGCTGTATAACTTGGCAACTACCACCCATTCAGACTTCAAACTTCTTAGGATGACTGCCATTATTGATTACATGACCCCTATATTGTTCAAGATAAGTACATAAAAGGTCAAGGTGACAGTCAACTAAACAATCAATATTTCTGCACTATAACTTGATAACCATGCATTACAGTATGAACATCATAACTTCTGAAAGACTGACATTTATGCAAATTATAAAACTTAAAATTCAGATATGATAAAGATCTATAAAACTCTAAAATTAAAATTATAAAATGTTAACAATCAAAATATTAAATAACTATGAAGATTGTTTTTCAGCAGTTACATACCCTTAATGAACTTAAAGCCTGTTTACTGGTAAACCTAATTTGGCCAGTTGAATATTTTTCATTTGCTACAAGTGTTAGTGACATGAGACATCAGAGAAATATTAACTTATTTTAGTTGTATTTCTTGACTTCTCTCTGGTTATATCATCTTTAGTTACTAAGAGAAGGAATATTCTCCTTTGCTGTCAAGTTGCATATTTTCAGTTTCACCAAAAGCTGATAAAAATAATTCTAAGAAAACTAGTACTAAAATATTATCAGTATTCTACAAACCAAGTATTCAGTCAAAGAAAATTAAAACAAAAATAGATATTGTTTTTGATTATTTGCAGGAAATTGTACACTTCTTTAAATGAACATTTAATTGCCACATATTTTTTCAGCTGTGTACTTTGAGCAGAAGAAATATGATGAGTGTATAGCAACATGTGAAAAAGCAGTTGAGGTGGGGCGGGAAAATAGAGCAGATTTCAAAATTCTTGCTAAGTATGTTTATTTACTTACATTGTTCCCATTAAACCCATATCGGGTATTTCTTTCCCAGAATGGTTCATATCACCCTTACTTTTAAATAGTATCATTTTGATATATATCTTGTAATTCATAAGTATGGAAATTCTTGAAAACCTTTTTCACCGCTATTTTTAAAAACCAGAAGGACCGTTGCCTCCTGAGAAAAAAACTACACCGATACAAGAATATCAGTTGCACTAGATGAGATGATTTCTGTGTGTTAATGTTTCAGCTTGAAGGATTAGCTTGAAGGATTAGAAGTATTTTTCTAGCTGTTTCAGTGCCAGGTCTTATTATCCAATTAACATTTAAAGGACTATAATACTTTTATTAACCCACCTGACCACAAGATGCTCAAAGGCGAGCTTTTGTGATCATTGGTTGTCTGTCGGTGTGCTGTGTGCTTCATTAACAATTTGACTTCTCCTCCTATACCTCTAAGCCAACTTTGACGAAACATGCCTGGGATATTCCTTGCATGAAGCTCTACCAAAGTTGTTTAAAGATGTGAATTCCATCAAGAACTCTGGTTGCTATGGCAACAGAAAGGAAAAACTTCGAAAATCTTCTTGTTTGAAACCCCAAGGCCCTGAGCCATAAGATGTAGTTTGTAGCATTGTTTAGTGGACCTCTACCAAGTTTGTTAAAATTATACCTCTGGGGTTAAAATTGGCCCTGCCCCAGGGGTCATTTGATTTTACTAAGGCTTATAGAGGGAAAACCGTCAAATTCTTCTTGTCTGAAACCACAAAGCTTAAAGCTAAGACTTTTTGCATGGAACATGAGGTCCTCTATCAAGATTGTTCAAATTAAGCCCCTGTGGTCATAAATGGCCTGGCCCCAGGGTCACTTGATTTTATATAGGCTTATAAAGGGAAGACTTAAAAAAAATCTTATTGTCTGAAACCACAAGGCATAAAACTTAGATATTTTGCTTAGAGCATCAGCTAGAGGTCCACTACCAAGTTTGTTCAAATGATGTCCCTTTGGGTGAAAATTGGATCTGCCCGGGGGTTTACTTGAATTCATATAGATTTATATAGGGAGAACCTTAAAAAAGCTTCTGTTGTTTGCTCAACAGCAGACCCAAAGCCAAAGTATTCAGGTGAGCAATCCAGGGCCATCATGGCCCTCTTGTTTAGTCTTTACTGGATGCCTGATTATTAGAAAAACACTATTAGGACTACTGTTGTATCAACAAGAGTGTTTGTAGATAAAATTTAAACCATAAAATGTGTCTTTGGAGACATGAGATTAAGTTATTAATCCTCTCACATCTATTATTTACCGTCCTTACTTTTATTATGTATCCAGGGCTCGACAAATGTTTTGGAAGCAACTCGTCCTGCAGGACGAGCAGCTCAGAATTTTCACTCGTCCTGCTGCAATAAGTACTCGTCCTGTAGTTCACTAAGGAAAAAGCAGTAAACTGATAATTTTGTATAAATCCCCTACTCCCTGCCGAATATGTGCCAATTATTGCATTGTGACATTTAAAAAAGTTCTGAAATTTTCACGTAAACATCCATCTTTTTTTTACAGCAATAAAATTTAGTGTGTGCGGTACATACCGGATTTTCCGCAGGGAGTTTTTAGCTACCTATGTGACCATAACGGAACTGGACAAATTTTAGCACTGCATGCAATAAGTCAACATCCGGTTTGGGCATCGGCTGCAAGAATTATTTTATGTTCCATTTCATGTGTGTTTTAAACTTCAAATTTTATTATTTTGGGCTAGAAATTCCACTCGTCCTGCAGGACAAGCACTGCCGGAAGATCCACTCGCCCTTAGTCAATTTTTACTCGTAATAACGAGCGGACGAGTGGATTTGTCGAGCTCTGGTATCTTTTAAGTAAACAAATCTGTCTTGTATTTTAGGGCTTTAGGAAGGACTGGGAAGGCATACATGAAGAAAGAGGATAATGAAAATGCTATAAAATACCTGAATAAATCCTTAACTGAGCACAGAGATCCAGAAGTAGCCAAACTAGTCCTTGAAGTAAGCACGTTTATACATACTTCAGTAACCTAACTTAGGTTTCAACTATATTAGCTAGAATATTTAATACTCACAAGAACTAGCATGAAAATAAAACCTTGTATTGTTAAGAATTAATTAATCTACAAATCTGTACTATGACAGCATTTTTAAAGGTAAGGTTTGCTTTACACTTAGCTGTAGATAGTTTTGTTTTTGAAATTGATTTAGATTTGTTATGAAAGGTGTTACTCGGTGGTCTGGCCATACATTTGGCACTGGAATTTGACACAAACTGATAGGTGATATTTTCCTTATAGGGTCAAAATTCAGACTCAAAGGAACCACACTATGAAAATGGTTTCTAGTCAGTAGCTCTTTTATACATGTAACTGTTCCTAGGGCCATCAAACTCCATAGGATGGTTGAGCATGATAAGTAAATTAGATAGGTTTTGGGTCAATGGTCAAGCTCACAGGGACCTGCAGTGTGAAAATAGATTTTAATCTATAAATCAAAAACTCCAGTACATAGATCCCTTAAACTTAACATAATGGTTGGACATGTTCACTGTATGAAAAGTCAAGTTCAAAGGTGCCTGTACTTTATAAGTTGTAAGTAAATTTCTCAAGAACAAATGAATCCAGGAATTTTAAACATAGTCCAGCTGTTTGAGTAAGTAAACTCAGATCCTATGGTTTAGTGCTTGCAGCACTGATTAGATATCTGTTACTGAGGGGATTTCTGATGCATGTTAGAGGAGGTATCTGTTACTGAGGGGATTTCTGATGCATGTTAGAGGAGGTATCTGTTACAGATCCAGGGGATTTCTGATGCATGTTAGAGGAGGTATCTGTTACAGATCCAGGGGATTTCTGATGCATGTTAGAGGAGATATCTGTGTCATTCTGACAGCTCTTATTTTCAGTTGTTATTGAAATATATGTTTAATGAAATTTTATTTCAGATTGAGAAAAAGCAGAAAGAAAAAGAAAGGCTAGCATATGTAAACCCAGACCTGGCTTTAGAAGAGAAGAACAAAGGCAATGAATTCTTCCAGAAGGGTATTAGTATATTCTTTTGTTTTTCTAGTATTCCTTAGTGTCTGTTGTTAATTTACTGCTGTCATCAACCATGAGTCTGCACAGCCATGCAGTCAAACATCAATCTGATTAGTTAGTGAATTATAAATAAAAGTGGCCACAGCAAATGATGGACAGATCCGTGTAGAGAATTCAGAAGTAGATAATCCTTTAGTATAATGTTTTTGTTGATAGCTCAGTGTAATCCTTTTTTGGGTCGAGACAAACTAAAGAGTGTGGGTACTTAATGTAAAGAAGTATATTTAGAAAAAGATTCACCTTCAGAACATGGAGAGATTTCTTATAATAAAGCTTTACCTTATGAAATGTTTGTTAATCTGTGTCCTAAGACACACCAGAAGTTTCAAGGACATCACTTTCAGTTAATGATTACTGTAATGATTAATGATGACCAGGAAAGCATCCTATTTGTATAAAGTATCAACATACATCAGTTGCACATGAACATGCAGGATATCTGACAAGTTTACTCTGACCTGTGTGATAAAAAATTGTTCCAGGCAACTACCCCGAGGCATTGAAACATTATACAGAAGCAATAAAGAGAAACCCTGATGATCCAAAACTGTACAGCAATAGAGCGGCCTGCTATACCAAGTTGATGGAGTTTAACCTTGCACTAAAGGACTGTGATGAATGTCTAAAATTGGATCCTAAATTTAGTAAGAACCTATTTAAATAGCTCATTACATTATTGAGTGACTTATTTAAATAGCTCATTACATCATTGAATTACTTATTTAATAGCTCATTACGTTATTAAATTACTTATTTGATAGCTCATTACTTTGGATTACTTATTTAATAGTTCATTACATTATTGAAATACTAATTTAATTAAAATTAGTTGGTTCATGCCCAGGATTTATTGTGTATTAAACATTGGTAAGATAATCCAGTAAACAGTCAATAACCTGATGGAATAAGTCCTGAAAAAAAAAATGATATGCTTTAAAAAAAACGTCCTTGACTCATTCAGTAGTTTCTGCCTTGAACCAAACATATGATAAACATAAAATTGTTGGTTCTCTTTATAGAATTGCAACAACTCTTTGAGCAAATCTTTTATTTTAGGACATGCTGGTATTATGATTATGATTGTTTGGGTATTTTGGTGATAATAAGATTATTTTTTAATCATGTCTTCTTTTAGGACTTTTTCACTATAACTATTGTGTACTTAGCTTGTTTATACCTTGAAGTTCTCAAAAAAACATAGATGAATTTTTAATATAGAATTTGCCATCATGGAGTGTATTTATCCTTTACATTTTCTCATATAATTTCAGTTAAAGGCTATTTAAGAAAGGGGGCTATATTTACTGCAATGAAAGAGACAGGAAAAGCAACAGCAGCCTACCAGAAAGCTCTTGACTTGGACCCTAACTGTGCAGTATGTATAAAAGTTATTCAAAGATGTAAATGAAAACCTATGGAGAAGATAGTCAGGCAGTCTAAGTGGACTCAAGTATTGCTTTTCAATGTCATAGACTGTTTTACTTTGGAATGAAAAACTGTAGCAGAAAGATATTTTAGCAGCCTGTAGAGGACTCATGGTTTATGATCCCTAATTTGCTTACAGACAGTTGTATCTATAAAATCATTTTGTTTTATTCCAATGATTAAGATGCTGTGTATTGACTTATTCTAAAGACATCAGGAAATCTGGAGCATTCATTTAGACTTCTTGTTACTAAAGTAGAATGACTGTCTATTGTGGAAAGTTTCTAATGCACAACAACCAGCACTGTTCACCTGTTATTAACCAGGTTTTCAATTTTGAAAATCCTGGTTATTAGATTGGGGTATGGCGGGCGGATGGGCGGGCGTCAAACGAAATTGTGTCCGCTCTGTAACTCTTCAACCCTTTGAAGAATTTTGATGAAACTTCAGACAAATGTTTACCACATCAAGATGACGTGCAGAACGCATGTTCCGCATGGCTGGCTCCAAGGTCAAGGTCACAGTGACATTAACATTGAAAATTTTGGATGGGCGGGCGTCAAACGAAATTGTGTCCGCTCTGTAACTCTTCAACCCTTTGAAGAATTTTGATGAAACTTCAGACAAATGTTTACCACATCAAGATGACGTGCAGAACGCATGTTCCGCATGGCTGGCTCCAAGGTCAAGGTCACAGTGACATTAACATTGAAAATCCTGTCCGCTCTGTAACTCTTCAACCCTTTGAAGAATTTTGATGAAACTTCAGACAAATGTTTACCACATCAAGATGACGTGCAGAACGCATGTTCCGCATGGCTGGCTCCAAGGTCAAGGTCACAGTGACATTAACATTGAAAATCCTGTCCGCTCTGTAACTCTTCAACCCTTTGAAGAATTTTGATGAAACTTCAGACAAATGTTTACCACATCAAGATGACATGCAGAACGCATGTTCCGCATGGCTGGCTCCAAGGTCAAGGTCACAGTGACATTAACATTGAAAATCCTGTCCGCTCTGTAACTCTTCAACCCTTTGAAGAATTTTGATGGCTCCAAGGTCAAGGTCACAGTGACATTAACATTGAAAATCCTGTCCGCTCTGTAACTCTTCAACCCTTTGAAGAATTTTGATGAAACTTCAGACAAATGTTTACCACATCAAGATGACGTGCAGAAATTGTTGTCTCATTATTAAGTATACTCCTTGCAGACAGTATTGTTAGCCGAAATTTACATCCTACTCATTATCATGTATTCTCATGAATATTATCTTTTCCTTCATGTCATGTTATAATCTTTTGAATATTCATAGCAATCTTCATTCCAAAATTCATACTATAGTATAGAATCAGAACAACATTTTTGAAAACCTGGTTTCGTGGCATTGCCATGTTTCTTGTTAACATATAAACTTTGATTTCCCTTCTTGAAAAAGATTAAGCTTTTGAAGAAGGTTCGTCTGAAACTAAATACGTTTGGAAATATTTCCTTCAGCCCAGATTCAAACCTTGGTCTTCTTAACCTTTATCCTGCTGGTGGCTGTTTTGTTTGCCTTTGTGACAAGTGCAGACCATGATCAGACTGCCATACACTGGTCACCATTCAGTCAGTAATTTTACAACATACACCCCTATAAGTGGTAAATGGTACTGCCCAAATTGAAGGATGGATGAGTCCATTTTTTTAGAAATTAAGCAGGCTTAGTTAATTAAAAGTAATGTTATTTTGTAAGCGGTAAGGAGGTATAGCTGTTTTCATGTTGTGTTTGTTTTACAGGAGGCACAGCAAGGTTACAGAAACTCTTTAGTACAGGAGAGTAGTGACCCAGAAGCTGTGAGAAAACGGGCGATGGAAAACCCAGAAATACAGAAAATATTGGGCGACCCAGCCATGAGGCTTATACTGGAACAAATGCAGAATGATCCAAATGCTCTCAGAGAGTAAGTACCTTTAACTGCATTAAGTTGAAATATGTCTTTAAAAAAATTACCTCTCCCAAAGTCTTTTTCTGCACCATTCCTATTTCAAAGTTTTGGCCATTACTGGCTTGGACAATTCCAGTAAAACAGATATCCCACCCAAGGAAGGCACTTTCAGAATTGACCAACCCCCTCTAGAAATTCATTTGAAAAAAATAAAAGATCATCCTGTGTAAAAAAAGTCACCTTGAATTACGTGTTGGTTTTTATTCCTTCTTGTGTGGAGTACATGTTTTACTGGAATGCCAGTTACCAGATGATGTAGTCCTCGAAAATTCAGAAACTGTTGCAATCCTTGAATTTGATTGAGACTTTAGGCTATTAGTGTTTTAATCCAAATGTATTACAAACATGATGAAAAACAAATAAAGAAAATGCTTTTAATACTTTTATTATCTGTTAGACTTAAAGTTTCTGCTGAGATTATATTGAAGTTGTCTCCATTTCTTTGATTTTCACATTTAGGCTTTTAGTGCTCTGGTCATTGAAAAATGAAATCCTGTTATCATTACAGTGGGTGGGGAAATAATCTTTTAAAAAGAAAAAAATGAATTATTGCTTTAAGTTCACTTACAATAATTATGAACTAGATACAATGTGAAATCTGAATCCTGTTAACTGATATTTATAACTTCATTTTTCAGGCATCTTAAGAACCCCGACATTGCATCAAAGATAGAAAAACTCCTGGAAGCAGGGATAATTGCAATCCGTTGATGACTCCTTACTTTATAACCTTTTCATTGTTAATTTTGGTACAGATGTAGTGGAGGTGTAATAAAGCACTTCTACTCCCTAATCTATCAGTTAGCTTTAATGGTGACATGGTAGTGTCCGGTTTGAGATAGAGGGTACCTGAATTCAGCTTGGGACAAGGTTATATTTGGCGCACAATGTGGGACACAAACCCAAAACCTTCAGGTTGAAACAGGAGTAGAAATGCCTATTTATACCTCTACTACACAAACATTGAAGAGATTGAAGTTTTATGTTCTGATAAGAGTTAATGTATGCATTGAATGGTGTTGATAATTGTTTTTGCCGAAACAATATTGCTTGCACTTAACTTTACAACTTGTTAAGTCTGTTTAAAGTTTATAAGGGATTTGGTCCATTGAAAGTAAAAATCAAACGCATGATGAAATTATTTGTACAGTTCCTCTACGTCTTAAATACTACAGTCAGATTAAGTGATGAAGGCATTGAATGAATGATTGGAAATTATTGAAGGATTTTGTTCAAATGTTGTTTGGAAAGCTCGAGATGTAACTGAGATGATTGACTGTTTTTGAGAGTTGTTTAGAAACTAATCACAGTCTCTTTAAATGTAACAAAAATGTCATGTTATGTTTTGTTTGTTCTTGTACATATGAAAGCACACTTTTACAATTGTGCTGAAGATGTATGTGTGATAATGTGTTTGTATAATGATTCTTGCTTAGATAAACTTTGTTCCTGTCCAATTAGTCAGCTATATTTTTTGTAAAGTATCAATTTGTAAATTAATTTAAGCATGATCTTTAACTTGGATTCTTAAACATTATCAATAAAAATTCTTTGTGAACGATATTATTGTGCACCAAACAAAGGAAGAAGAATATGTCTTAAACCTCTCATGTACTTGTTACACATTTTTACTGCAGTTAACTCTATTGAAAGTTTTTTGTTCCATGAAAATGCTTGTTTTTCTTCCAGTTTGTTTTTCGCTATGTAAAGATATTATGTGTTTATGTTTTTGGCCCAACTACATTCAGTTGTGTTCAATTCAAATAAGTCAGGAGTCTTCCCGATATTATGATTTACTAATGAGTCAGTCTGTCAAGATACTGGGTTTTTTACATTAAATAGAAAGACTTTATTTACATGGCATGTTTTTTTAGAACTGTTTAATTGGTCATTTTAGAGATATATACATTGTATTTTAAAATATATCATGATTATTTGATTACATGTCAGTGACCATTTTGTACGGGACATTTGATCTAGATGAATTCAGTAAAAGATAAGATTTAAAGCTTATATGTTGATGTATTTCAGATAAGACACTATAATAGAATATTTCCACTAACAAAAAAAATCAGCATAAGAATTTACCATCAGATGTTACCAACATTATTAAGATTTAAATAAAGTCGATCGTTAATTTCTAAATTAGGTTTATTGTTATTTTTTAAATTAGGTCGATTGTTATTTTCTAAATTAGATCGATTGTTATTTTCTAACTTGAAAACTACAGTGCTTCATTTGTTCATTTTTGTTTATTATTCTATTTAGGGTATTAATAAATCTTCTATTCTAAAGAGGTAACAATATGCACAACATGATTTACCTGTTTGTAATATGTTTATATGATTCACATTAATTCTGCAGGAAATGATAGCCAAATAGTGCTACACGTGTTTGTATGTGTTAAATATTGTTTGTATGAGCTTTACAATGAAATAAATAACAAAGGGAACAATTAAGAATGGTTTTGTTACTGATACACAATGAATAATCTGCAGTGTTACGGGTTGTTGACTTGAGCTACCTAATATACCAGTGATTAAGGAACAGTGGTCCAAGTCCCTATGCTTAACCCTTCTGCTCGCTGTAATTGTGTTTGACTTTGCAACCAGTGCAGACCAAGATGCACATCCGTGCAATCTGATCATGGTATGCACTATTCACCATTCAGTTGGTAATTTTTTAATAAGCATCCCTGTAAACAGATAATGGATCTGTCCAAATTGAAAGATTGACATGTCCATTTAAAATATTTAGCAGGCTAAGGGTAAAGAGATCTTTGACAGCATCCTACAGTAAAGGGCAAGTCAGTGCTGAAGACAACTTTCTTGATTACTTGTAAAATTTTGATCACTTTTATTGGCATGGTCTGAATTCTGTAACACTATGACGTGCACCCATGAGGTGTTACAATTTGGCAGAAAATGAATGCTGACAACCAGTTGAGTAAAACAATTGGACTCCAGTATCTCTAAGTGTATTGGAAGGATTGATAAAGACTAGATGTGAAACATGTATGTGTGGTGTATTTAGCAAAGTGTAAGGACAGACCACGGTGATGTAGATTTTTCTGTAGAAAACCTGAACAAGGATTTCATTACACATGCTAAGGTAAACATTGGTTTTATACTTAATACAAGTAAATTCCCGATACTAATATTTTAAAGTGAACTTTTTACAGCTACAAGTTTTATGGCTTGTAGGTAGTTTTGGTCTTGATTGAAGAACGTGAGAGACACTCTCTAAAGATTACGTGTATACAGGCATACATGCCAGAATCATTTAACGCTGACAAAATAGCCATTTCATTCTTCCAGATATCTTAGAGACGATGACTACTTAGTTACTTTGACGGATAAATGGTGCTCTTTAAAAAATGTTACTCTTTAGTATCTATATAACAATGGTCGCCAAGGTCGTGAAAAAAAATGGCATGATCCCTTTCGAAATAGAGATTGGTGATGGTCAGTTGTTTACAGGTTAGCGAAGAAGATAAATTACCATGAATTATTAGTCTTTTATTACTATTTTGACTGGAAAAAAATCGGGAAACGTTTTATTTGAGCATGCGGAGGTATTTTTTGACAATATTAAACTGTTAAAAGATAATCAGATCATTTTACATATGACCTGGTTCGAATACAAAGGTGACGACCTTAGGTCAGTATTTTTATCTCGTCTCCAGTTTCTGGCCTCTAGCAGGGCAGGTGTGACTATATATTTGATAAGGAGTACCGTCACTGATTTCACGTTTATGTACACTGATGTTTACTATATAAGTGGTTTTTACTATGCTTATATTTCCATCCATTCATTAAAAGATATTGCCATTGTCTTCTTCGGAAATCCATCTGGCTTTCAAGCGTTTGATTAAGATATTGTATACATGAGAGACCACGTATTTTCAGAGACCTATACATTGTTTTCAAATTGTCTAGCTACTAAAAGGGTTCATTTCAAACAACTTGGTGTCTAGTGCTACTGTATGAACTTCAAGCGCATGGTTTATGTCTACACACACTATTCAGAGTTTGCTATCCACCAGATAATTGGCATTAAATGTTATGTGTGGTTGGATATTTTTCGGTACATAAAAATTGACATGATCTTCATTGTAAACCATAAACTCCTACGGAAACAGTGATATTCTGACGGGTCTTCGTAAACAAGCACCTTTTGATTTGAAAGTAAATATGGTATCCTGCGCTTCCTGTGTAAGAAACAACCACATTATTTAATGGCTGATCAAGACCTCTGATTTTTAGCTAAAGATTTGGCGACTTTTAACTGAAACAGGGATATTACTTGTAGGGTGAAGGAACAAGTGGCTAGTCTCCGTGGAGTTGGGAATTCATGGATGTCCATCACACATGTTAGACGACATGATGGGGGCAGAGAAAAGGGCTTAGTCAAGGGCTAATAATGTTTCCGCTAATCAAAGCACAGAAGGAAACGTCCTGTAAATTCTACCCAGCTTCGTGGAGGCCCAAATGCTTGAGGAGAAAATGTCTCCATCTACAGTATCCGACCCAGGCTGCAGGGGTCGGGTTACGGTATAAAAGACCATGTTTACGCATCCCACTGTCCAAGAACCATCGCCAAGAACGGTATTATTTGGCACTGGAACATGTAGGCACCAGACAACAATGGAGACAGCAATAGAGTCCTCTTCACAGTCGAGCCTCGATATTGCCTTGACAATATGGGCGTTCTAGGTTGTGGCGGAGACGAAGAGAGATGTACGAGTAGTTTAGATCTTGTACTTCAGTCAGATTGATGAATGTAGATAAGATGTTAGAAAAACCCGTGCAATCATGTTCACAAAAATATCTCGGCATTCGTCTTTGTTATTACAGGTCTTTAATTGCTACGTCATCCTTACGAATTTCAAATTTTTAATTGCATTCTCCTAGAAAAAGGAAACCAGTATTTATATAGGACCAGTAAAATAAATATCTGGTTAAATAATATAACACCAAGTAACACTACTTAAACAAATATTTTATTTGCGATACTCCATATTTCAATTTTGCATTGATATCTTCAGATATAAAATTAATGTTAAGTAAAGCTTAGTCGCTTTTTTAAGCAAACAGACTAAGGCTGCTTATATACTTAACTTCACTCCTAGCAATTTCTGAACACATTTGTGTACGTTTGTTCGCGAATGAAAAATAATTATGGTACAATTGGTTAAAAAAAATGAGTTCGACTAAAGCGAAAGCTGCAAGACTGAACATCCAGAGACCACTGATTAACGCGCGCACGTGTTGATATTACCTGAATAAGATTGCAGACACCATTTTAACTGAACTTAATTTCACATATCATTATCAACAAATTCAGAACGGAATTCAAAATGCAATTAAAACATCTAAAACTACCTGCTAATAAGTACTTCTCTTGACAAATTAGTGATCTAACAAAGCACATCAACTTTGATTTTTTCTACTTCAGGTACGTCCATTAACAGGACATCAGATCCTATTCCTAGTCCATCGAACAAGAGAATGCTAAGAGTAACGAGATTTGTAATCCGTGTCACAAATATATCATTGTCTTAAGACAGCAAATAATCTAGACCGAGGTCTGAACTAACACATACAGAAGCTGGTATGTAGTTTAAATGGAAACACAGATTTACTACCGGCAACACATCACAGATACCAGTGGTATTCGCTATATGCACGGTTTCCATCCGACTTTTGTCTATATATATTGAAATGTATTTCAGGGTAAGGATCGACTATGACGTCACCGCGACACCTATGTTGAGCAATAATTTCTATTTGTGTCTGTTCTTCTGTCATTAAATTGACCTTGATTGTCATGTTTACTTCCTCTGCCTTACCATTTACTATGTCTTCTATACGAAAATAAGAATCAGGTATTACATACCTCTCAAAACTAAAATTTGTTTCATTTGTTGTCACATGACTAACACGTTCCTTTAAAAATGGCGAATATCCACAGCAATGATATAAAAACTTCTCATGAATTGTAAAACAAGAGTTTGTGAAATTTATCTGATTTACACCCAGAAACTGTTTAATATTCTTATCTATTGATAAGAAAATGAGGTCCTTTTCCGAAATTTTTGCTGGAAAAATATTTGAATTTCGCCGCCACGTGCGGATGACGTCAGCGTTGCTTGTGTAGCAGAGAAAAGATGTCTGCGTTTCATGTCTTCCTTTCATATCTTGACGCATTGCAGACGGCCAGTAGTTCAATCTTTTTGGGTCACTGTTTGTCCAGTCGTGTGCACCATAATGAGTCCCGTAGGAAACTAAGCTGACAATTACGATAGTGGAAGAAATGCAAACATCTAAAAATGGATAAGAGAATGCTTCAAACAGCAAGATGAACCGGCATTGTCTATTTAGTAAGATGCTGTATTGTAAATAAGGAATTTTTTTCATTGAAATTAATATCTTAATATTGTTTTCTAGTTCATATACCATAAAGCAAGTTTAAAGTTTCTGGTACACCAAAAAAAGTAAAATAGGTATACAGATATATGCGATATCAAAGATCTTAGGACATCGAACAACTGTTATGCCTTATGTAGCATAGGTTCTTTTTTAAATATACCACAAAAAATTAACGTTTGTTTGATTCATTTACAAAATGTTCATAATTTTCGCTTTGTTTGTCTTTTTATGGGGGCAGAATGGTAGGGTTGAACTGGCCGAATACAGGAAGAATGTGGTTACGTTCGATATCTAGTAGAATTTTAATCAGTATACTAAGATGTGACAGCTGATGAAACTCATTTGTTACCACCATCAACATATTCACAATCATCATCTTTGTTTCTCACAAACTAATGTAAAATTGTAATCGTCATTATCAAAAGCAGTACAAAAAAGTGGTACTCACTGATTTTATCTTTTTTTCGCATACTGCGCAAACAAACCCAGCTTTGGAGAGGAACGCGACAATAGTTTGTCATCATTTTACAGATACACTTAAGATCTCCTTTGCCCGGCTATCCACATTCATGAGGCTATGATAAGAATACTAATATACATTTTAAGCACTTTTTTTCACTGATAAGAACTAAGTCCAGTTCAGAATATCGTGGTATCTATGCCACGGTAAGCATGTCGTAAGAAAAGATCTAATGAAATGGAAAACTGCATTTAAGTCCGAGAAAACGTAAAACGAGCAAGTTTGAAATGTAACAGATTGGTTACATTGACAGCAATTCATGTGCAGCAACAATCAAGTCGAACTCTGCAGCTGTTACATCATCGAAGAGTGAATTCATTAAAGGTCATGTGACACGACTATAGCAACTTTGTCTATTCAAAATAATCATAATGTACTGGTTAAAATGGTTTAACTGCGAAATTATGAAAATATTGCTTTTGATAAGAAAAAACGTGTTTTTGATGATCGGCTGTTTCCGTTTCGATATCGGTAATTTCCGCCGCAATTTTTGGCTGTGACGTAGATTTATCCCTACTGACCCAGGCAGTAGTGCAGAATTACACTGCTCATAACACATCCGTTTTTAAATGAAAAAATTACACTAAACCACAAGTGCAAGAAACACGATATGGCACACTTAAAAAAATAACATGCTTTAAATTGTAAATAAAATAAAATAATGTGATTACTGTGATTTTTATAAGGAAATTCAAACTTTGTGCCGGGAAAACGGGATGTAATTTTACCTTAATAAATATTAATAAATATTCCAATTTCTTCCATGTTGTGGTTCTATATAAAACTATTTCCTCCACGTTTTTACATGCTGCGAACACTTTCTCACTTGATGTTTACGTCATAAACAAATTCTTTTTGATTTAAGTGTAGTAAAATTGAAGTGAATTTAGGTGATCTAATGTGTCAACATTTGTTCCACTGGAATGGAAATTCACACTACAGTGTGTTTTCACGTTGGGATATTGTTTGAAAAATAATAATATGGCATGTCCATCAAGTAGACACTTGTGTCTGCTTACAAATTAATATCCAATGAAATGTCAAAGATCCATAAATCACGCCTTATACTGTGGGATTTATGCAAATTAACCTGCCCAAATGGGACCCTTGTATATTCTGCATAGCTGTCAAAACAAAGCAATTAACTTTTTTATGACCCAATCAATGATAAAGTTGAGACAAATAGCAAAATTTTATGTCAAGTGATCTTACAAATTGATTGTATTACTTTTGATCAGTCACACTTGTGAAAACATTATGTAATAGGTTGTTCCAATTAACATGTCTGAATGATTTTTAGTTAAGAAGCCTTCATGCAGATACATATTTTAATTAGATAATTAAATGTAATTGATCTATTTATGATGTAAATAAAAATCATTCGACTGCTAAACAAGTTATATATATATAAAAAAACAATGTGTTTGTGTTATGATTTTGACATAGTTTTAAGGGCTTCTTCATATTATTTGTTCTTTGATCATTATTGTTTTGTTTTCAGAAAGAATGTAGAATGAATAAGCCAAAAAAGATATGCATTTGTAATGAAAAAAATCATAGATCTGGTCAAAGATTACTTACACGTACCTCAGGCAAAATATACCACAGACAAATAAGCAACACATCACTGAAAGGAGAATGTTTTTATGGAAAAAAAATCCCTCGATTGGAGTAAGTTAATCAAGTCTTCCAACAAACTGCATCGGATAAAAATAAGCATGTTCAAAATCTTTTTGGATCAGTTACTTGAAAAATATCTCTTAGTCTAGATATTTTCACTGATGTATCTTTGAATTCTATAACCCTGATTTAACTAGCCTCTATATAATATTGCTCATTGGCTTCGTAATTCCATCAAAATTTCAAATTATTTATTTAAAAAACTCTTCAATGTATATTCATGATGTTAGCTTAACTAGTTTAATTTTGTTTTTTTACTATATTCAGTCTACATTTTCTCTTTCCATCATAATTTTAAAGTTTTTGTTAACAATCAAGGCAGCTGTGTAAAGTGGCAAGAGATAAATGTGCGTCACTTCCGGTTTCACTCGTGACAGGTGCGCGCGACCAAGTGCGTAAAATATTGATTTTAATTTGCTATAAAAACATCTTTAAGATGAAAATTACCTGCGGAATTTTGTAAAACAGTCATAGTTAGATATATATTTTTCGCTCATATGAAAATTTCGAGGTCAAAAATTCGTGTCACATGACCTTTAAGATATAGATTTTTGCATTCAAAGTCGCGCTTTCTTAAATAAACTGCTTTTACTATTACGTTTTATTGTTCGCTTGCTTGTTACTTAGCTCACTGTGACACATGTTTCACAGAACAAGTTACATGTATATGTAAGGGAGCTGGCGAAATTGCTTGATGCCCCTACTGAAAAGAACATGGTCGATGCATGATTGTATTTAGTTTAGAAATATCATAAAAATTAAGAAACAAACGCTTTAGCCCAGGTAGAAATGAGTCTATTGAAAAGCATTCCAGAAAAAGAATGCTTCTTCGACGGCGCATAGATATAGCTGATGAAGGGTAACAAAAGGACAACAAGTACTAAATGAAGAGACCTTAATGTAGTATTCGTTGTGGTTGAAAATTTGAAGACCTTCGTAAATCAAGGAATAACACCGTGACCTGAAAAATTCATGTTTTTTTTTAAAATTAAACATGTTGATGATGATTAATTATTTATGTTATTTTAATGCAAATCGGCCAACGGTAAATAATTCCAATAATTTCTATTTAGGGACATGTTTTTGACGAGAAGGCGGAAATTTAAAATAATGTGAGTAACTGCTGGAATCTATCATGCATCATTTACTTGAAAATCTGAGTAAAGCACTTCGTTTCCTGGTAAAGGACTATTAAGTCTATATTTTATGAAGAGTATTATCTCTCCATAGCGAAACTAACGACATGTGAACACAAGGCAAATACAAGACTTTTTTTTTTGCAATGGTGCAAACTCGGAAATGTTCGGAATTTTCCGTGAGAGTAACCGCGAATAAATAAAATCTAAAGCATGTAAAAGTACAGACTGAAACATTTTCAAACATGTCTTCGAATTTTTCGGAGAGGTTCGCGGATGATGTCACGGCACACATCTGTGTCAATTCAAACATGAATTATTTTGTCAATTTAAGATAAACAGCGTTCGTGGGGATTAAAGTGACACAAGTATAGACTGTATTGTACAGGTATCTATATATACGTTCGGCCTGAAACAAGTTTCTGATAAAAACAACATAATTATCAAAGTAACTGTAATTCAATAAGAATACTTTAGTAAATTTTCGTGAAGCATACTTTTAAGCTATTTGTCACTTCAACAAACAATGACTGCGTAACCTTCTTTTTCAATCTACCAATAGGGGTCGTGCCAATATTTCGTCGGCTCTGTCTTACGGCATCATCCCTTAACAGACGAAAAGTGAGGTTAGAGCAACACCGACACATATTTCTCTTGTGCTGAAGTTCCCATCTTGAAGTAGCGAATAAGGTATTGAACTAGCGAATTTATGCTTTATCTATACGGAATAGGACAAGGTTGCTCAGACAAAGCACTCCTGACTCCTGACTGGTGACCCACCAACGGTAAGGTAGGACGGTGATATTTTGTCTATATGCAGAAGACCTGATATAACACATATCTGTACAGTTCAATCACTTCAAAATATTGCAGCATAAAGTTTGAAATAAATAATATTGTTTATAGCTGTAACAAAAGATTTCCATGGATTACCCTGTTTTGTCTATTATTTCGCCGATATACTGTGGAGAGTAAAATGTTAGTGAACATTATGACAATTGCAGTTGACACCTATCATTCTCTACAATCACAACACTACAAGATATGTTATTCATAATATTATACAGGGGAATCTAAATGTACAGTTGTCATGTTTAGTTCCATTTGTGCATTTTACTTTAGATTGGGTGTTCTCCTCAGCCGTTTTCACCTTGATCACGTGCTTGGCTTTTTAACTCTGACTCAGTAATTTCACAATTGTTGTTCGCTTCGATTACATGTTTAACTGAAGATAGTATAATCTTTCTGTTATGTAATTTTTTGACACTGTAATATAATCTCTACCAGTCTGTTGAAACAGTAAGCAAACGACGGAAAATAAGAGAGAAGACTCAGAAAGCCACTGAATGCATACATTCTTAAACTATCTGTAAATGATATGGAAACGGGGCACTCAAGACGAGCTTTCCGAAAACCAACTGCAATGAAACTTTTTGTGCTGGCTATCTGGTAACGTTTAAACGTATCTACAAAAGCGTCGGCCATTGGATAATATTGTTCTGGTGGGTGTGTCAATGAAGGAATAACTATCTCACGTTGTATTGCATGGCATAACTCTTTAGCTTTTTTGTAGCCGTCTATACAAATATTGTATTTGTCATCGATTCCTAATAAATATCCGATCCAGCGCCAGAAGTACACATAATCATCCAACTCTTCTACAGTGCAATGGATGCCGAAATCTTTCGGATACATAATGGTAACACCAATAAAACCTGACTGCACAAGCCCCATCTCATACTGAGACAAATAAACGCGTTTTGGTCCTACATGGCTTTTTCTTGAAGTTCTTGCACCATTAATTTCTGTACTATTTTCTCTCTTTTCCATAAACTTTCTCACATGTGCATGTATTTTTCTAACACTACGAACTGACTTGAAAGCAGACGACTCTTTATCCCAAACGTTCCCATAATGCCATTTCAGCACGTGAAAAGTCGTATTCAGATAACGCTTGAAAGACGTCGCTGGGGTAGATGACATACCTGTACATACAAGTACATTTAGAAATCTTTCAATACTAAGCCCAGCTATCAGAGACATCATCATTGTGAGTAAGCATTGACCCACATGTTTTTTAAAGAAGACGCGCCCGCGGTTAAATTTTTCAAGGTCAAGGCCGTCTGGAATTTGTAGCCGATCGTCTACCTCGTCGTAAGCTGGCTCGTCATCGCCTTGTATAAGGTCTGTAAGATCGCTGGCCATCATCTTGTGACTTAATACCTTTTCACTGAAAAACAAAGAAATGATAAAGAACTGAAAATTCATGGTATGTATGAAAGAATATAATTTATACAGTCATGCTGCTCTAATAACAAGGCGTACACAATATCAGTACAACTGCGATTTTCTTCTCCTTGTCATGAATAAACGAGTGTTATTTATTTGAAATAATAAAAAATTTCATCCAAGAACAGTATAGTTAATGACACCATTCAGATATTCGACAATGTAAATAAACCACATACATCTTTACGTACATGTAATAGTATTAAAAAATGATATGCTTCTATTTGTTTTATGTCAGAAACAAGAAGTTTTATTACAATTTATTTGTATATTAAATACGACGGATTTGATACTTCTACTAATAAATGCCATTTATCAGTTCAGTCAATGGTACAACCACACATTATGGACCTACGAAGCCAACCTGTATGTCGATAGGTTCCTAATAGCTTGTTTCTTAGGCAAATAAGATTCATTACTTTAAAAATGCAACACGAAGAGCCATACACTAAAATTAAAGAATTCACATTATTCAAAATCTTTTAAGTCTGCATGCTTCTGAATGAACAATTACCGGAATTTATTATCTAAATACTAGACGTGAAATGTATGATTTTATCAATAGAATATAGATATATTTTATTATCGTCAAACCGTAACGCCTAATTTTAACTGTCATTTTCATGCTCGGAAGATTTAGCGCCAACATTGCCAATGGTTTTTATCGTTTTTTTTTTCTGTTAAAATATAAAATAATCTTCGAATTTCACTAAACATCGAAAAAACATTTATTTAATTACTATTCTAATATAAAAACTTCATTAAAACCTGTCGCCCTAAAGTGTATATGCGATTTATTTCACATTTGTACCGTGTACTTCGTATTTACGTAAAGAAATTTTATAATGTTAAAAATGCTAGTTTCGGCCTGAAACGGGTGAAACTTTTTTCCAGCATGCATTTCAGAAAAAGACATCGCCCATCAAAAATCTTCTAGATGTCTCTTCGACAAGTCTGATAAGTTGGTCTGGGTCTGGAGCTAGTCCAAATAATTGTACTCAAAAAGTTGAATATCCTTCTATTGTTTGAATGATCGATATCCGCCTTCAGATGCCGAAGTCGCAGTATAGAGACTATGTCTGGATGTCTGGAACATGCTAGAAATAATACGGGGTCATACTACTTCCACAGTTCACAGAACTTTGCTTCCAAATGACTGTACGGAAGTTAATGAAAGTTAATTACATTATAACAACGAAGTTCCGTTCCTCTTACCTTTCTCTGGTAGTAAACAACGCCTGATTTTTTAAAAATAAAGTTGCATTAGACTGTCCATATTTCTACAACAATGTACCACTATGACTATTTGGACATAGCTTTCGATCAGTAGCATTCAATCGTCTGGCAAAAATACTGGCTCATTTTCTTACGAGTTTACAATATTATTATTATAAAGTTAATCTTAATTTCAGGGAATAATTCATTTTTAGATCTAGTTGAAAAAAAAACCACTAATTTTTAAGAATTTATATCTGTTACAATTATCTAGCCATTCTCTTAAGATACTGAGGTACTTATTACCAACTTTGATTATTTTCAGCTCTTCAAGCAAGGGAGACGATACCATCCAAGAGACCGGTGCCAACAACCTTTTGCCTGTGCCAGAGGTTGAACAGCCACGCAAGCGTCAGAACAGCGGTCACAAAGTAGGATTTGATCCAGAATGGCAGAAAGATAGACCATGGCTACGCGTACAGTTGGACTCTGGGGATACTTCGATGCTGTGCTCTTTATGCCAAGAATACAGCACCGGAGTCTTATTGTAGACCTAGAGTCCGGGGAGATATCCAGGGATCCAGTTGATCACGATCTTCTGAAAAGCCTAAAAGATCCTGAAAATGTTAAACTTCTGCTCCTGCTTGCTGATGTTCTACCTCATGTGTCGGCCCTTTCCTTATTTTTCCAGCGGAAGAACATCCATCTTGGAATGGTGAAAACAATGGTGAACAAAACGCTTCCTTGAACTTGTCAAATTGTCGTCAGCACCTAGGACCATGGACAACAGATATTCTATGGAAAAAGCCAAGCTGACACAGGTCTCCTTGCACAGTTCCCTCTGATAGCACAGTTGGTTGCCACAGCCAGTGTCCTTCCACTTACATGTAGTACAGCAGAAGTTGAGAGGGTATTTTCACAGTTAAAACTCATCAAGACAGATCATAGATGCATTCTATCAACAAAAAGAGTTGAACAAATTCTCAACATTAAGTTAAACTGTTCAGATGCTATGTTTTCAAGTATAACTCCAGAAGTTGTAAAGAGATGAAGAATAGGCGCCTTAATTGTTCATGTGACCAAGAACATTTAGGAAAAAAGTATCAAAATGTGCGTTCAGTGGGACTGTCAGTGTCTTAAATTAGTGTTAATACGTGTAAAAAGTTATACAAAAAAAGAAAAAAAGACTGTCATAGTAATGTACTAACATTACTGCCACCTACCTGACGAGACTCATGGAAGAGTAGAAACAGTCTTTTTTATAGCTTTCTGTGTAATTGCTGTAATAGTCCATTGAGGAACTTCCATGAAATATTTTTGAAAATTAAAAATGTTAAAGAATAAAAATAAATACAGTTGTAAATATGAAAATGATGAGAATGTCTTATTATTAGCAGAAAATTTTTAAAATATGAGAGAGGATCAGGATCACTTCTTACTTACGCCCCCACCCCCTGCCCCGACCAGCCACTTCACGACTCCTTTTTGCCCGTTTTCACCTACCAGCACCCTGCCCTTTTTAGATCCTAGCTTGAGCACTGAATAAGAAAGATACTGTTATAATAACTGCTTAAAATCTGCACTTACTTTCAATCCATTAAATCTCCAATTATGTAATTGGGAGCTAAATGTCAAAATTGTAAACATTTGCTATTATCACGAAGAGCTTATATTGCAAAGCACCGTTTATTTAACCCAAAGGAGATTAATTAAACGAAATCATAATCTCCACGCAACGGTAACTTCCCTTGACAGTACTTTACCACTGCCTGCATTCAAGTCACTAGATGCTGATTTAGATAATGAGCAAACTATCAACTGTTTTTATATGGCATGCAAAACGAAGTAATATTCTGTGTTTGCCTTTTTATTAAACATTGTCTATTTTCATTGTAGAAGAAAGTGTTTTTATTTGTATTCAATATATATTTACATATTGATTTTATAGTTTTCATTCCTGTTAAATAAGGGCAATGGAAATAGGCATTTAAAAATATTCCTCATTTGGTAAATGCTTGTTGCTAGGGGATATGAACAGTAGGACGTCATGTTTAAAAGACACCCTGGATTTTGACTTTTATATTGATAATAATATTCAGGAGGTATTTTATAATGTTCCAGAATGAGTTTCAAAGGATCAAGTATTAGACTTTCATAGTAAACAATTGATAGAACTATGCAAATCAACATCGTATATCATATACTTTCACATAATGGTTCGAGTACAACCGGCTATTGTTAAAATCACAGGATCATTTATTTGTATTGGGATTTAACATTGTAAAACCGAACGAGTTTATGGATCACTCAGCATTGCATATAATCTTTAACGCCAAATTGAAAATAGAAACATTAAATTCTAATGATTATATAAAGCATTCTAAACGTATAATATAGGAAGAACAAAACATATCAAATGTTTTACACTACATGGGAATGAAACAAGATACAATCGACAAATTATATAACAAGACGTTAATTCCAACATAACTATAAACGACATAATATTATCAATCACAAATGTCCTAAAAGATTGTACGCTCTATCTACATGACAAAACCACCGCGCCACTTACACAAGTATCACGGAGGTCACAGAGCAAATAATTTTATGAATAATCCGTGGTTCAATGCAGAATGCTACGAAGCCCGAAAAACACTCAAAAGATTACGTAACAGTTTTATCCGAAATAACAATAATATTAATAATCGATTAGAATATATAGCAGCACGCACAATATAAAGTCAAATAATTTTCATAAAAAGATTATTTCAGAGAAAAGAGAAGTATAATTTTTCGTTGAATAAACATTGGATGTCGACCAAGCTCTCCGTAGAGAGCAGTTAAATTGGTGCTTTTTCTTACATTTAGTATCTTTCTCGTGAATTTGCAGTGTATAATTTCTATATCTTTTGCTTCGTGGTTTCCGAATATTTCTGATGCATAACTGAGTATTGATCCAACCATCGAATCGAATAAATTGCATTTTTCTTTAATGTTCAAGCCAAGTTGGTTATAGACTATATAAAGAAAATAAAGAATAAAGAATGATCGGCGATATGCTTTTGTGTGCGGTTCCAGTGACCATTTTTGAAAAGGGTAACTCCACGGTATCTAAAGGAGTCTATTATTTCTAGTATGTTGTTATTAAAGATAAAATTGCTTCGGGTTTGTCTTCCTCTTTCAAATATCATTATCTTGCTTTTATTTACATTAACTTTAGATTCCATGTACGACAATATATTTCTAAATCAAACAAAATTGACTGTAAAGCTTGCGGTGTATGAGCAAAAATAACAGTGTCATCAGCGAATGATAGCATATATAACTTTATATCATCAAAGGTACACAGACCATTTATATTTTTAATAACACTTCCAATTATATCATTGACGAAATATAAAAATAACAAGCTGGAGCTCGGGTCACTTTGTTTTACTCCGATTTTTGATTCGAAGAAAGGTGACGTGTTGGATTTATATCTTACTGCAGCTTTAACTGAATTATACATTGCCTTAATTGCTTTTACAAACCTAGAACTAACATTTTCTGTGATAAACTTTGAAAAAAGATGCGATCTCGAGATTTTATCGAAGCATTTTTCGAAATCCATAAAACAACAATACAACTTCATCTTTTGACTCAGTGTCTTAGCTATAATAGAATGCAATATAAATATGCAATCAATCGTTGATTTGTTTCTTCTGAAAGCCAAATGGATTGTCTATTAGTTTATCATTTTCCACACTCCATTTAGTAAGACGATTTATCAATATCTGAGAATAAATTTTTCATAAAATATTTATTAATGTAACTCCTCTGTAGTTTTTAGGGACATCAACATTTCCGCCTATCTAATATCGGAATAATGACCCCTTCTCCGAACATGTCTGGGTATTCGACCGTATGAAATATTCTATTAATAGTTAAACAAGGAATTGTCCTATGTTATCAAATGAATGTTTATATATCTCGGCCACTAAATTATCTAATCCGCTACTTTTATTATTATTTTATTTAAAAAACATCTTTACTTCAGCTAATGTTATTTCTGAATCTAAGTATTCATCGGTTTTTTATACTGACGTTTAACCCTTTTCCAAAAGTCTCTCGGTTTGTTTTTACTTAGAGCCGCTTAAATGCTCTTATTAAAATAACACATGTCTCTCAGGGTAAAAGTGCATATTAGCAACCCGAGAACTCTGGTGTTATTTCAGTTCTCGGGTTGCTAATATGCACTATTACCCCGAGAGACATGTATTATCTTTTTATTATACCGAATCAACATTTTAATGTAATTTTTCACAGCTATGCATTATTACCCCGAGAGCCATTCATCATTGATTTTTATCAAACCGAAATGTACTTTATGCCCAGTTAAAAATGTTTACCAAATGAAGACACATTGCAAGCGTCTGAGGCACGCAGAGCAGAGCGGCCAGGGGAGAGAAATAGAACATTACGTTTTCTTAAGTCTATATAGATTACTCGCCCGTGGGGAATATTGCAAAACATTATTGACCGGGTGATATTCATTTCCAGGCTGATATATCGAAATAGCACCATGTGTCGTCACATTAGGCTATATAGTAAGAAGTTTACGTGAGGTATAATAATATAAGATATTGGAATAAAATATTACAAATGAACGGAAATTCACTGATAAGAAAAATATACGTGTAAAAACAGACGTTGATTACAACATCACGTATAATGGCTTAAATTGGTCATACATATTAAGACATTTTTAGACAAAATAGATATGACACAAATCTGGCATACCCAAGATATTACAATCGCTCATCTACAATAGATTAAACAAAGAATAACGGACATATATAAACAATCATGGTCAGCATCGGTACACTACTCAGTTAGACTAGCATCATACAGATTATATAAAAATGCATTACATACTGAAAAATACATTGACTTCATAAAAATAGATAAATATAGATGAGCTTTAACAAAATTTAGGGTGTTTTCGCATGATCTATTGATAGAAAAAGGTAGACATCTTAACATACCCCGAAATAAAGAATCTGTACAAAATGTAAGATGCTTGTAATAGAAAATGAATACCATTTCTTCTTCTTTGCCCAATTACTCTGATTTAAGGAGAACATATTTTAAGCCATTCTACTGCCATTGGCCAACTCAACAAAAAATCATTAATTTGATGTGTAATGATCGTTTCAATGTATTATTAAACCTTAGTAAATATCTGTATTCTTCAAAACTAAATAGAGATACCCTCTCATCGTCCTGCATGGTTAGCTTTGGACAAGCTCACTTCTTGATTTTTCTTTCTTATCCCTTGGTAATATTGATTATTTTTTAATCTATTAATGAACTGTTAATATATTTGTTGATACGTGGCAATCGGATTGGTGATAAAACATCAAATAGATTCGAAGACGAATCAAAAAATTAATTCTAACAAATTCAAAGTACTTGGTTACGCCCTCGGCTCAACATTTTAATGTAATTTTTCACAGCTATGCATTATTACCCCGAGAGCCATTCATCATTGATTTTTATCAAACCGAAATGTATCTTGTATAACTTTTTCAAGGTAAAAAAAACTACCATATGGACCTCCTGATATGGATTAACTGTACATTATCTCGTATAGTAACATCCTGAAGGGAGATGCGGTTTGGCATTGTAGGTCCGTTGAACGTTCGTCACATTTTTGTACGACCGGTGTCACTTATTTGTAACTACTTAGCATAATTTCCTGAAACTTATAGGAATATAAGCAACACATCTCTTTTTGAATTCGTAAGTAGCACGAGCTTATGCCCTTCAATTTATTCTATTTTGTGTCCGGCAGAGGCCGTATATTTGCAACGTTGGGATATAGGATTTATGTATCTTATTGTTACTGCACATGTATTATAACGACTATTGTGGCATCATACATCTGATATTATTCGCATTATATAATGAATAATTTCATTGGTAGCAAAAAAATATAGATTTGCTAAAGTACTGAAGTGGGTTTTATTAAGAGATGTTTTCCAAAATGAATGCTTCAAAACTATTTTTGACTGCCTAGATAAACCTGTTTTACCCCTATAAAAGTAAACGGGAGGGCTCTTGCTTGTACATTTACTATTTTCATTACGATTTTAGTTAAGACACGTTTTTGTTCCTCCTTAACAATATGATTCTTTTCACTCTTTAGATAATATTTTCAAATTTTCTATTGAAACTTGTTGAACAAAATTAATAATGCTGATTTAGACCAGACACACTGATTGATTGTGTCCTGTTCCTGTCTTGTAAAATAGACCAATAAAATCTAACAACGGGAAAGTTTCTTGTGCTCAGTAATTACGCTGAAGGCAGAATTGTTGAACATCTGAAGAAAAAAAATGTTTCGTTTATATTGTCCAAAACTGTCACGATCTTGCTTACAGTTCTGAAAAAAACTTTCAAAGATAAAATACAATCTGCAAATAGTTGAAGGATTTGTAAGACGGTTGACCTGAAATTAACAATTTCATACCTAAGTATAAGCTTAAATTAGTAAAAGAGAGCGTAGTTTTAGAATACTGTGAAAACTTACAGACATGTCTTGAGAAGTAGAACTAGACTGATGAATCCAATCTTAAATCTTTTGTGGACGAAAAGGTTTGAATAGAGTTTCAGAATATTGAACCTTTGTCCAGTAGCTGTTACATCTTGCAACGGTAAAAAAGTTGTAACATGAGGCCAGCAACGATCCAAAGAAGATAACGTGTATAATCTTGGTAGTGGTCCAATAAACCTATTGACTTATACCAAGTTTCTGAGCTTTGGGTCTTGCGGTTTTAGGCAAAAGGATTGTTAAAATATACATTTAGTCTCTCTAGAATGTTATACCTTTAAGAGAAATAGATTTTGATCCCAGGAGCAAAGATTGAAAACCTATAATATAATAATGCTATATATCAATTTTCAAATTTCTGGGACTTGTGATTTCAGGAAAAGATCCTTTAAAATATTTTTAAGATTGTCCAACACATTTCTATGCAGAACATATCTTACCATCCACGCGGGGTGAAATAATGACCACACGTATAGTTTCTTGAATACCTATCTTATTAATTGACAATTTCAAGGTTTTTTTCTAGTTATGTAGAAAATAGAATTCGATGAAAAAGTTTGATACAGTATAATATAAGGAACATTCTGGCGGTTTCATTAGGTAATATTTGGGAAGATGTCATGTAAAGCAAATCCAAGTCAGGCGACGTTTGGCGACGGACAGATATCAATCAAAAAGGCTAACACGGGACAACTTGTACTCAGGTGAGCAAAACACCACATTAGTTGCAAGTTTAGGACGGATACGTAGAACCTTCAAAAACCTTCAGGTCTTTGATAGGGAGAATAGTGTTGACTATGAAAGACATGCCAATGTGGATGGTGGTGTGCTACTTTCTGATGTTCTGACTTTGATATTTTTTAAAGGGAGAAAATCGTTTTAAAGAATATGAATCAAGAGTGAAGCGGCGAGAAAACATGAGAAACGTACGTGAAGTTTTCTTTGGTATAGAATTTAGAAATGATGAATTATGCATTATTATGCCGAACCATGGAAAGGAACATAACCCAAGGGGAAGAAAATAACATAAATGACGATTCTTCTACAAGAGTCCTAAATCCAGAAAGCACAGTATTTTGCTTGCTGTCTGTTAAACTAAACATGTTGCCCGTTTCAGGAAAATAATTCTTTCTTAAACATCGTTTTTTTTAGAAGAAATTGTTGGCTGGGTGAATACAATACAAACCAAGAATTTTAATGTTTGTGAGCCAAAAAATCTATGTTGCAATTTTAGATAAGTGAATAACTGAGTAGAAATCGGGACAAGGTCATTAACGAATGATTCTTCAGAGATTTAAGTTAGAAATGATGAATGACGTGTCTGTTGTTAATAAACACCAGCTGAATTACCAAAATGCCTGTCCATCACTTTGCACAGTCAATAAAGTGTCATTGCACATCTTTATTGGTCACACCTTATTTATTGCTATAACATAAAAGGTCATTAAGAAAGAATAAAAGTTTCAACGATCTCATAGTAAAAATAAAAAGTGATTCTCAGACTTAAAAAAAGAATAACTTGCTCTTTTTCTGTTTCTATGTCGGTGGTTAAAAATGGTTGGTGTTTTTTACTTAAAAGGCTAATAATTAAAGAAAATAATTGTGTGAAAAAATGACCTCATTCCTGCAAACCCGAAGTTCCATATTCAAAATTGTAGATAGTTTTTCGCGGCTATCATTTTCAACTTTAATGTGATAAAATTAATTTCCAAGTTGTATACTATGATTGAAAATAACTTGATTTATTGGTTGTTATTTCTTATCTAAAATGATTCACTTGATCAGATTTTCCTGGCAGTGGATGTCAAGGTCTTTGGTTCCGATTCACGTAAACAACTAGCTAAGAATCTACGCAATGATATTTTCAAGGCCTCTGAGGTATGCATACAACAGGAGACTGATGACATACCAGTCTACACAGCGATGTGCAGCAGAGGCTTATCAGTAAAGTGCAGTGCGTAACGCAAAATAGATGCAAAGTCGACCGTATGGGAAGTTTTTGTAATTATTTTGCATTATGGCTAGAATCACAATTCATGTCTTTCTGTTTCTCTTATTAAGGGGAATGAATACAGTTATAGTCAACAACGGGGGATATGAAGATGTATACATATACGTTCAGGAAACGAATGATGAAAGTGGATTTCTTCTAAAAAGAATTAAGGTATGTTTTAATTGATGCATTCACTGAAGACGAAAAGCAGTTATACTAGTTTGCTTTTGGTTTCCTTTGTTATATATATGATACTTATACTTATTTAATACTATACGTCAAGTAGAACATGGTATTTTCTTTATTTTTGACCAATCATTGAATAAAATTTAATATATTTACAAAAATGCATACTTATAATTTTACGATGTATTATAACAGAAAAAAACATCTTACAAATCTATTTTATATATCATATTACCTGTCTATTTTTTAAATATTTGTATTATATAATGGCTTGCTTTTCTTAGAAGTTCATTAAAGATGGAAGAGGGTGTGTATAGTAGATGCCTACATTTTTAGTGATGTGGCCTATATCATAGATAAAGCGAATTATAGAAAACAATGCAATTTTATATTCAGTTACTCGAAGATTTAAATCGGTTTATATAACAACTCTATGTAATGGCTCCTTACTCGTTCTGATTTTGACTGTTCTGATTAACTAACTGGCAAATATGTTTTTATCTAAAGAAAGATAGTAGTTATTAAAAATAATGTATGAAATTATAATAATTGTCATTACTCAAAATTTTAAAACCAATTATATTGTAATAATATATCATGGTTATTTTCTAATTTCCTTTACACCCTCTTCTATACATATTCTTGAACTTTCTTGTGAAATACATAAACCAGTAAAACAGTGAATACTACATAAACCAGTAAAACAGTGTATACTACATAAACCATTAAAACAGTGTATACTACATAAACCAGTAAAGCAGTGTATACTACATAAACCAGTAAAACAGTGTATACAACATGTACCAGTAAAGCAGTGTATACTACATAAACCAGTAAAACAGTGTATTCTACATAAACCATTAAAACAGTGTATACTACATAAACCAGTAAAACAGTGTATACTACATGTACCAGTAAAGCAGTGTATACTACATAAACCAGTAAAACAGTGTATACTACATGTACCAGTAAAACAGTGTATACTACATCTACCAGTAAAACAGTGTATACTACATAAACCATTAAAACATTGTATACTACATGTGCCAGTAAAACAGTGTATACTACATAAATCAGTAAAACAGTGTATACTACATGTACCAGTAAAACAGTGTATACTACATAAATCAGTAAAACAGTGTATACTACATAAACCAGTAAAACAGTGTATACTACATAAACCATTAAAACAGTGTATAATACATAAACCAGTAAAACAGTGTATACTACATAAATCAGTAAAACAGTGTATACTACATAAACCAGTAAAACAGTGTATACTACATAAACCAGTAAAACAGTGTATACTACATGTACCAGTAAAACAGTGTATACTACATAAATCAGTAAAGCAGTGTATACTACATAAACCATTAAAACAGTGTATACTACATAAACCAGTAAAACAGTGTATACTACATGTACCAGTAAAACAGTGTATACTACATAAATCAGTAAAACAGTGTATACTACATAAACCATTAAAACAGTGTATAATACATAAACCAGTAAAACAGTGTATACTACATGTACCAGTAAAACAGTGTATACTACATAAATCAGTAAAGCAGTGTATACTACATAAACCATTAAAACAGTGTATACTACATAAACCAGTAAAACAGTGTATACTACATGTACCAGTAAAACAGTGTATACTACATAAATCAGTAAAACAGTGTATACTACATAAACCATTAAAACAGTGTATAATACATAAACCAGTAAAACAGTGTATACTACATAAATCAGTAAAACAGTGTATACTACATAAACCAGTAAAACAGTGTATACTACATAAACCATTAAAACAGTGTATAATACATAAACCAGTAAAACAGTGTATACTACATAAATCAGTAAAACAGTGTATACTACATAAACCAGTAAAACAGTGTATACTACATAAATCAGTAAAACAGTGTATACTACATGTACCAGTAAAACAGTGTATACTACATAAATCAGTAAAACAGTGTATACTACATAAACCAGTAAAACAGTGTATACTACATAAACCATTAAAACAGTGTATAATACATAAACCAGTAAAACAGTGTATACTACATAAATCAGTAAAACAGTGTATACTACATAAACCAGTAAAACAGTGTATACTACATAAACCAGTAAAACAGTGTATACTACATGTACCAGTAAAACAGTGTATACTACATAAATCAGTAAAACAGTGTATACTACATAAACCATTAAAACAGTGTATAATACATAAACCAGTAAAACAGTGTATACTACATAAATCAGTAAAACAGTGTATACTACATAAATCAGTAAAACAGTGTATACTACATAAACCAGTAAAACAGTGTATACTACATAAACCAGTAAAACAGTGTATACTACATGTACCAGTAAAACAGTGTATACTACATAAATCAGTAAAACAGTGTATACTACATAAACCATTAAAACAGTGTATAATACATAAACCAGTAAAACAGTGTATACTACATAAATCAGTAAAACAGTGTATACTACATAAACCAGTAAAACAGTGTATACTACATAAATCAGTAAAACAGTGTATACTACATAAACCAGTAAAACAGTGTATACTACATAAATCAGTAAAACAGTGTATACTACATGTAACAGTAAAACAGTGTATACTACATAAATCAGTAAAGCAGTGTATACTACATAAACCAGTAAAACAGTGTATACTACATAAACCAGTAAAACAGTGTATACTACATGTACCAGTAAAACAGTGTATACTACATAAATCAGTAAAACAGTGTATACTACATAAACCATTAAAACAGTGTATAATACATAAAACAGTAAAACAGTGTATACTACATAAATCAGTAAAACAGTGTATACTACATAAACCAGTAAAACAGTGTATACTACATAAATCAGTAAAACAGTGTATACTACATAAACCAGTAAAACAGTGTATACTACATAAACCAGTAAAACAGTGTATACTACATGTACCAGTAAAACAGTGTATACTACATAAATCAGTAAAAGCAGTGTATACTACATAAACCAGTAAAACAGTGTATACTACATAAACCAGTAAAACAGTGTATACTACATGTACCAGTAAAACAGTGTATACTACATAAATCAGTAAAACAGTGTATACTACATAAACCATTAAAACAGTGTATAATACATAAACCAGTAAAACAGTGTATACTACATAAATCAGTAAAACAGTGTATACTACATAAACCAGTAAAACAGTGTATACTACATAAATCAGTAAAACAGTGTATACTACATATACCAGTAAAACAGTGTATACTACATAAATCAGTAAAACAGTGTATACTACATAAACCAGTAAAACAGTGTATACTACATAAACCATTAAAACAGTGTATACTACATAAACCAGTAAAACAGTGTATACTACATAAATCAGTAAAACAGTGTATACTACATAAACCAGTAAAACAGTGTATACTACATAAACCAGTAAAACAGTGTATACTACATGTACCAGTAAAACAGTGTATACTACATAAATCAGTAAAACAGTGTATACTACATAAACCATTAAAACAGTGTATAATACATAAACCAGTAAAACAGTGTATACTACATAAATCAGTAAAACAGTGTATACTACATAAACCAGTAAAACAGTGTATACTACATAAATCAGTAAAACAGTGTATACTACATAAACCAGTAAAACAGTGTATACTACATAAATCAGTAAAACAGTGTATACTACATAAACCAGTAAAACAGTGTATACTACATAAACCATTAAAACAGTGTATAATACATAAACCAGTAAAACAGTGTATACTACATAAATCAGTAAAACAGTGTATACTACATAAACCAGTAAAACAGTGTATACTACATAAACCAGTAAAACAGTGTATACTACATGTACCAGTAAAACAGTGTATACTACATAAATCAGTAAAGCAGTGTATACTACATAAACCATTAAAACAGTGTATACTACATGTACCAGTAAAACAGCGTATACTACATGTATTTGTTTTCACTGTCTTATTATTTATCGAACATATACTGTTACAAAAAATACATTTTTTCAAGTTATTATACAGAAACGTCTGTTTCACACAGAATTTCAATGAAAAGATAAAAGAAACATATTTCATTTCTGTAGAAGTACATAATTTAAATTACAAATTTGAAATTTTAACAATAGAATCGCATCGGAAAATAAAAGATCAACATGAACTATGTTGTCATGGTCATGATGGATCGCCTTATCTTTAAAACCCTTTTAAAAGATGTAAGGGGTGTCAGCATACTCTTCCGCATAAAAGGCATAGAATTTCATCAAAGTTTATATGTCACATTCAGGCAAACATCACGTTTGTAATATGTTATAAAATAAATACTTGAATGTCGGGAAGTGCTGCTGAATGTCGGGAAGTGCTGCTGCTGCTGGGGCTGGTTTGTCAAAAGGTCAAGTTTTGAGCAATAACTATATCAAAACAAAATGAATAAAAAAGAATTCCATTTATCTCCTTTTATGACTGTTTGCTTTTCTATACTACGAATGCTTTTCATGTGCAGGAAGTTTTTGCGGACGCCTCTAAACTGATGTTCACGGCCACACGACAACGGCTCTACTTCAAGAAAATACGAATTGTCGTTCCAAAATCATGGTCTCTGAAATCAATAAAACATACGAAAAAATCTGTACCATCACTCTACAAACAATATATAGTCGTAGACAAAGAAGGGATGAAGGTACCACATGTGAGAGGACTTCACAAGTGTGGCGGAGAGGGAAACTACATGTACTTGCCAGCTGAAGACTTTGTGCTGAAAAAAGGCAAAACCAACTGGGGTCAAGTTATTGTACATGAATGGGGCCATCTACGATGGGGTTTATTTGATGAATATCCTGTTCATAAGCCTTATTTTTATCAGGCAAACGGCACCTGGAAACCTGTGAGGTAAATTCGATTACAGATAGAAATTTCTGGTGTTAAACAGAGACCTATGATTCAGAAAACTTTTGTTTCTTGTCCTATGACAACAAACGCTTTTATGTTTTGTTAAAATGCTTTCAAGAACGGAAAAAGGATTTCTTTCCGAGTTATTAGGACTTTCCTAACTCCTAAAATATCTATTTAATTTGGCACGTCTGAAAAAAAGGTCTGAATTATTGCCTTAGTTGAACATATTTTAGCTGAGAGTTTTGTTATTGCATTGCTAATAATAGCCTTATCTTTGTTATTGAAATAAAAGTTGTTTAAGATATATAAGAGAATCCTTTGTTTGATTTTAGTTGCACTGAACATACTCTAGGGCGTGTAGTAAAAGGTCAGTGTAGTTCTGATGGAGAGGAATGCGACACGGACGATACCAGTAGGAAAATGGACAAAAACTGTAAATTTTGTCCGGATATTTTTCAGTCTTTAAACGCAAGTCTTATGAGCTACTCGAATTTAAACAAGGTAACTAAATAATGTCTTACCAATCTAAAAGATGCTTGGTATATTTCAAAACGTTTCACTGTTTTTTTCTAGTCGACAACCTGCGATTGCGTTTGAAATTACCCAAGTATTTTTTTTAAAATATATGCAGTCGTGCGCACTGACTATTGTCATGTGGTGTTGTTGAATCATAAACAAAACAAGAGCGATCAGTGACCACATGTGTCGCCTGATGATAGCCAATGAAGCAGTTGCATTGAGGAATGATTGGACAGTTTGTTTGGAAATGTAAATTGACTGTATGGATGTTTGAGTGTTTGCTGTAATGTGGAGAAAGTAAGAATTACCCAAAAGATGATGCTGAACATTGTACTTTTTGAGGATATCAATATGCTTCATGGGTGGGCTCAGTTAGAAACACAGTTTTGTGGTAGCTGAAGTATGTTTAAAGTATACCGAAATTGGTTTCTTGTATATTAATGAAGACCAGGTCCAAGATGATGTTGCTGTTAGATGTAAGCATATAAACTTTCTGCTGCAGCCCATATGTTTCCATGTGTGTTTCTAACTGCTGTTTCCCATGCCCTTCACAGATGAAATCTCCCATCACTTACCCAGTAATACCTTCCAGTGCTGAACAGTCTTTTGTGGTGGTTTTCAGTTTTGTATTAGGCTTTGCAAAACAGAGAAGACATGGATTCAAAGTGGTTGTGTTATGTACGGAATACCGTTAGGGCCATCGTGGTTAGACGTTATAATCCAGAGGGCGACAATGCGATAGTGCGATAATGCGATGGCGACAATGCGATAATGCGATGGCGACAGTGCGATAACGCAATAATGCGATGACGACAATGCAATAATGCGTTATCGCACTGTCGCCATCGCATTATCGCACTGTCGCCATCGCACTATCGCATTGTCGACTATCGCCTTCCGGTACACATACGCACATCGTTTTTTGTATGTAGTTGGATTTCATTATAACTGTAACCTTTTTCAAAGTATACCTTTATAAAGCCATCCATTTTATGTTTCTGCAAGTGTTTTTGTTTCGTAAAAATCGCATGTGTACAAACAAAAAAAACGATGTGCGCATGTGTACCGGAAGGCGATAATCGACAATGCGATAGTGCGATAACGCGACAATGCGACAGTGCGATAACGCGACAATGCGATAGTGCGATGGCGACAATGCGATAATGCGATGGCGACAATGCGATAGTGCGATGGCGACAGTGCGATAATGCGATGGCGACAGTGCAATAATGCGATGACGACAGTACGATAATGCGAAAACGCGATAGTGCGATGGCGACAATGCGATAGTGCGATGGCGACAATGCGATAGTGCGATGGCGACAGTACGATATGACTATCGCATTGTCGCCATCGCACTATCGCGTTATCGCATTATCGCCATCGCATTATCGCATTGTCGCCATCGCATTATCCCACTGTCGCCATCGCACTAACGCATTGTCGCCCTCTGGATTATAACGTCTAACCACGATGGCCCTAACGGTATTCCGTAGTTATGTGGATGTACACTATTTCAAAGTAGTCCGGACAAATTTTAAAAATAAAAATAATTAAAGGGTCATAACCCTGACAAAAGTCATTGAATTAGAAAATGCCGACTATATATACAATAAGACTTGGTACTGATCATTCTCATAAAGTTTGGATGAAATTGCACCAGTAGTTTTTGAGGAGAAGTCCGGACAAGTTTTGTGACGGACGGACAGACAGACAGACGACGGAGAAGTGATCCCTATATGTCGCAGCTACTGTGTAGCAGGCGACACACAAATACAATATCCGCATGAACAACTGTAGTAAGACATTTTATATATATTGATCTTGGCAAAAATTCCATTGGAATATGTAAGGGTTTAAGCTTTCAAAAACGTGGACATTTTCTGTCAAAGGTAGGCCCTAAGGGTGGACCTAAAATTTATTGTCATAGCAAATCGCTGGTGTAAAGGTTGTGGTAGAACAGGATGTCCGGATGTCGGTAAAAAGATACGTCTACCAGTACTGGTATATCAGAAGGCAATGTTAAAAAATTCAGCCTCGTTTGTATCTGAGAAATTTTGAGATTGGTTGGTACCTCATTTGCCCAATGAGAATCAAAACAATCTGCACTAAATATGTGCCTCTGGAACTTCTGAATACACATGAAACGATTTAGCGCGTCTATGTATTTCCAAAAGAATGGTCAGTACAAAGCAGAAACTGTATGCTTTTTTCTTTTATTTCAATTGGAAAATCATTCAAGTTTCATGCCTGTCTGGGACCCTTCTATAACAACTCGTATCCAAAAAAAGAGATTGAAATTGTTATACAACAAGAAGCGTCCAAGCAAATTATAAGCAGGTGTACAGTTCCTTAACGATATTGCCTCCTCAAGTCAACAATAAAGAAGCTCTCGGTGTACCGAATGGAAACCAGATCAGAAGTTAACGTAACTAAACAAATCAGTGATTTATACAAACTAGAGCATGTATCGAGTTGTCTGTTGTTAAGAGAGTGATTTCATGTTCTGTCAGTCTAAAATGTTCCTTTTAGCGCTGTGATTGTACATAGAATTAAAATGATTGTGAGCAAAAAGGAACATTTTAAAACATTTCAGATTGTATAATTCATGATTTAACAGGTATCGCTGTTCTGTGACAAAAGCGATCCGAGCGTGCATCAAAGTCAATGGCATAATCGCCTTGCTACGAACATGCAAAATGACAAATGTAGGCATAGGAGTGCCTGGGAAGTAATGAGAATGCACAAGGACTTTCAAGGTAGAACTGCAATATCGACATACAGTCAGTCTTGAATTGTAAGAATTTTCATCCATTTAGGACGTCTTGCTAATTATTCACCAGGTATTTGATACTAACAGTTACCTGTTTTGGTTTCAAAACTATGTCTTGTGTAAATAAACAAGTTCTTACATTCAGGCAGACGTTCCATTTTTATATCAGTATTTCAGTATTGTTAGCAGAAATTACATTTTCCAAAGCAACGTGTTAATAATTGTGAATCAAGTGTATGTTAACAATACACTTAACCCGTTCTAGAAAAGTTAAACTAAATTAGTGATTAAAGATTTTCAAGTATCATGTAGACATAAATAATAAAAATTTCAATTTCTTTTGTAGATAATTTAGACACATTGCCACTTTCAACAGATACCACACCAAAATTTGAGGTTATCCAAGCCTCTGTAAAATGCAGAGTTTTTGTTCTTGACGTATCTGGGAGTATGGCTGGTGAGGTAACACGAGTTTATGCTTCGAAAATTTCTAAAAGAATTCAGTTAACTTTTCAAAAGGATTCATCAGTTTGTTGTTTATTGCTTAGAAACTGTATCACTCAGTTACACATGTTATACATAACTAGTTGTTTTTTCGAAAATAATTACATGAGAAACATAAATGAAATGTAGGTACTTGTCAAAATCTCAGGGGCCTGTTATCCACCAATCACTTTTTTTCTTTCACACAGAGACTCCTTACCTTACACAAAACAGCAAAATATGTTATACAAGAAGTCATTGCGCAAGGAAGCTGGCTTGGTATAGTCGTGTTTAGTTCTAATGCATCAATGGTTAAAGATCTGACACAGATTAACTCAGCTTCGGATCGTGAAGAGCTTGTAGAGGCTCTACCTACACACGCCACGGGTTCCACTTGCATCGGGTGTGGCATACAGGGAGCAATTTCAGTTTGTATATAAAGAAAATAAATTTAAGTTTTGCATGATATTTGGTAGAAAAATGCACGTTTTAGACTTGCGCTAAAATTTCATCCCTAACTTAGAAGACCCAAGTTGTAATTTGCAACGCATCTGAACTCTTAACTGTATTTTTTTTCCAAAATAAACGGAAATCAAATATTTATTTCCATTCTAACATGTAAACTATTTTGTGGGCATCACCATTTCGTGCTATATTTTCGTGCACGATGGAACTCGTCTCTTCTCCCTAGTCTAAATAGACAAAAAACCCAAGCAGTTAATGGATGTTCTGTGAACTGCTCCTCCACACACTAAGAACTTTTCAATTTTATCATTTATTTAGTAATTAGTGTTTATCTTATTTGTTTAAATCAATATCTTTATGTAATTTATCGTTTTAAATGTTCATAGTTTGGAAAGGAAACACTTATACAGAAACGAAATTTAATAGCTTTGCAGTTTGCGACATTTATTTGTAAAAGAAAATAAAAAAATGGTTCAAATGTTATACGTACACGTTTTGTAAAACGAATATAGTTATTAAATGAAAATAAAAAATGGATTTTAAGGTTTATTTTTAGCACATTGTAATGTTTAATGTCCTGTGCAAAATTTAGATATTTTCTTTGACGTTCCTATTACATAACAAGGGAAGTGAATTTTACACCCGCCGAGTTGTTAATTTGTCATCTGGCATGATGTATTGAATATATTATAACATTTTGGAAAGACCACAAAAACCATATCTTATTAGAATCAGATTTTTAACAATTAAAAGCAAAATAAAACTGTAACGTAGTTTTTTATTTCAGTTTATTTATTGTTTTATTTGTTTATACCATCGGAAGGCATAAAAAGTGATTGAAATATATCTGACTTTATACAGGCCCACACGTTAACACGTTTTTATATTACATATTTCAATATTTCTACTTCACAGATTTTAAAATCAAGACCTGGAAATGCAAACAATGCCGAAATCATTGTTATCTCTGATGGGGAAAATACTGATGGTGACCCACTATTGTCAGTCCAAGAAGCCATTCTTGAAAAAATTGCTGTTTACACTATCGCAGTAACACAGCAGGCTGATACAGTACTTGCTAATATTTCAAGAGAAACCGGAGGAAAACAGTTTACCTACCTAGAGCATGGTACCATAACGTTTGCTGACTCGTTCAGTGAAATAATAACAGATGATATCACATCGGCAAAAAGTCAGCGTATCATGGTAAGAAATAGTACAATATTTATCATTGTTGGGTGAAAGTATTCTTGAAGGGTATTTTAAGGGAGAAATGACAATGACCATTGTCCAGTAATAAGTCAGAATACATTCACAATTCATAAGGCTTCAGAACTTGTGAATAGAGTTCACGCTGAAAAGACAGTGCTTACAGTTCTCAAAAAACTTGTTCTACATGACTTAGAAACGTATGCTCATTCTTTGCCTAGTTGTTCATGGCCACATAATATAGAAATATACTTTGAATAAATAAAAAGCAATCAGTATCTAATATTCCATGTGTTACACTATAATCAGGGCTGGAAATCACGTGATCGAAAATAATAGGCATAACGGAAACGTGGCCGCAGAAGTCTGACCTTTTCTATAAGTATGCTTCTTTTCACTTTTCTGCTTAATATTTTGTATTTTCATATACTCTGTGAATGTATTCTGACTTATCAAGTTAGCTTTTCCAGCTGTCCTATGTATTCTTAGTTGAGTGCGTACTGAGAATGTGTTTAATGGAACCATTTTGATTTTGGTAATCCTAGAAAAAAATAAAGAAGCATTTTCTTTCACCGAAAAAAGTGGGTTTTTTAAAGTTCCGGTAACATTTTTCTCGGCCGAATTCCTTCACTTCAATATTTCAGTCCAAGAGTTTGGAAAAACTAGAACACTTTGAGAGACAAAATGGGTACCGCTAGAAAACACGAAATTTTCGTTATTGTATAGGGTATATGACAAAACAAAATATTAACAGAAATGTAAAAAGGGCTTACTTACAGAAAAATTCAGACATCCGCGGTAATTTGCTGTGGTGCCTATTATTTTCAATCACGTGATTCCCAGCCCTGAAAATAAACCCTGCGAGCGAATATTTCTTAAATAATTCTTACCTTTGAATTTATATTAATGCGCAACCTGTTAATATCGGGTCCGCCTCTTTTATGGAAGTGAATAGAAAAAAAGCAGCCAGTTGGCTAATGACTTCAGAATTTTTTTAAAAAATAACAAAGGGACAAGGTAAGTTACTTTTTACGTTCTGTTAAGTGTAAAGACTGATTAAACAAGACATGTTTGTAAAACATATATGCTATGGCCAATCTGTGTATAAAGTTTTTGGGAGCTGGACTCAAGCGTTCTAAAGTCTTAAATCGGAAACCAATTTGCTTCTCAAGCACCCTGTGACCTTTATCTTTCACCTGGAGACCTGAAAAGCTATAGGCGTCATCTACTGTTCATGACCAACCTAAAAACCAAGTTTTGAGGAATCTGGGCCCAATGAGTCTATATTTATTGATCTTAACCGTTTCGCTTTTCAAGGTCACTTTGACCTTGGCCTTTGATTTAATGACCTGAAAAATAATAGGGGCCATCTACTCGTCATGACCAACCTATATGCCAAGTTTGAAGAAGGTGGATTAAAGGGCATTATAGTTATTGATCAGAAACAAAGTGTTTACCGACTGACCGACATTTGCAAAACAATATGCCCTCTCATCTTCAATGGTGGGGTGAGGGGGGCATAAAAGTCAGGCTATGGCGTTATAGAAATAAGTCAATTTTACGAGCATGGTGTTTGAAAATGATTTTCTTCTTCTTCTCCTTCTTCTTCTTTTTAATGTTAGTCATGACCAACCTACACACCAAGTTTGAAGAAAATGGTTCCAAGGGTTCTATAGTCCTATAGTTATGATCAGAAACCGTTTTACTTTTCAATAGCATTGTGACCTTGGCTTTTGACTTAATGACCTGAAAAACTACAGCCAACTATCTGCCAACCTGCCTATGAAGTTTTAGGGAGCTGGGCCTTAGCGTTTTAAAGTAATTGATTGGAAACTGTTTTGCTATTCAAGGTCGATTTGACCTTTGCCTTTGACCTGGTGACCTGAAAAGCGTAAGAATGACGTGAAAAGCTTTAGGAATAATTTAATAGTCATTGTAAATCTTTGGACCAAGTTTGAGGAACCTGAGCTCAAGCGTTCTATATTTGTTGATCGGAAACCGTTTTGCTATTCAAGCTCACTGTGACATTGGCCTTTAATTTGTTGACCTGAAAAACTATAGGGGTCATCTATTGGTCATGATAAACCTACATATTAAGTTTGAGGAGCCTGAGCCTAAGCGTTCTGTAGTTATTAATCAGAAGCCGTTTTGCTTTTCAAAACCACGGTGACCTTAGCCTTTGACCTGGTGACCTAAAAACTATAGGGGTCATTACTTGTCATGACCAACCTACATACAAAGTTTGAGAAAGGTGGATCTAAACGTTCCCTAGATATTGATCAGAAACGAAGTGTCTACCGACCGACCGACATTTGCAAAACAATATAGCCCCTCATCTTCAATGGTTGGGGTGGGGGCGGCAGGAGCATAAAAAGTCTGGCTATGGCGTTATAGAAATAAGTCAATTTTACGAGCATGGTGTTTGAAAATGATTTTCTTCTCCATCTTCTTCTTTTTAATGTTAGGACTATGGCAAATTGAAAAAAAACATGGCCAATTAAACCAATAGTTGACATGTGACCAGATATTTAGTTTATAGTTACAAAATAAACATTTTAAACTTGACATTTGCAAAAATATCTTTCACTCTTTTCATATTATTTTGTTGACATACATTTGCAACAATGAAAGAAATTGTTAGATACAAAATCTTCAGCTGAAAAAGGAAATTTGCCATTGATTTAAAGTGTTGCAGTTATGAAATTCTAGGGCAGAATTCGTAATTGTTTGTTTAATTGCCTCTAAAAATAATGCAATAATAATATCATTAATGCAGCATTAAATTGAGTAGCAAAACGTTTTGACCATGGAAATTATCTTAAATAAAATAAATATAAAAATCATAATTATATGACTAGATAATGATATTGCCACTATTAGCATGAAACTCAACAATTTTTTTAGCCTAAACTATTATAGAAATAAGACATTTGAATACTACACGTTTTCAATATTGCCAATGTCCGAAAACTGTATACTTATAGGGCATTAATTTTGAACTGTATCTACGCCGAGGATAATTCTTCTTTCCGTTGCAAACCAAACTGTAAAATTCAATGAATAAGTTGTTTTGTTTCACCTCCCGTCATTCAATAGAAATTAAGTTTTGTTATAAGTTAAGAGACAGACAATTTACTGAACAGTTACATTCAATAATCAGGAACTTAACGCTTTTCATCCGTTAGAAGTCTTGTATATCAAACGCTTAAAGCAAAGATTTGCACAGCATTTTATACATAAGATAATACAGTCACTTTTTTTGGCGCGCCCACGTTGTCCTTTTAAAAGATGCTTGATAGGAAACTTCTTGCTAAATTAAATTTTGAAGAAGTAGTAATGAATCATAGGGAACCAAATGTATGTCGCTATCAACAACCTGCTTATTGTTATCGTTAATTTCCTGTACACTCCCCGCACTATATACATCTGTTTGCCGAATGTTTACTGTTTCATGTCTGCCACTTTATTTATTGAAATAATCTATTACTCATGTATAATATTTCAGAAGTAGTATAGGTGTGCTACAAAAGATTTTTTTAACCGATACCGATGTTCAATAAATTAAAGCACACGGACTTGTTGAAATGTCACCAAACGTTATACGTTTGTTTGCGATTACGTTTTTCAAAAATGTAAATATTTCTATAAAATGTTAAGTTTCTACAATTCAGTTAAGCATCTTGTCACGTGTAATTTTCTGTTTGGAATAACCCTACTATGCAACTTGTCCTCATATGAAGAAATAGTTTTCGTTCACAAGTAGAACAGAATGCTTGTAAAAGATATGGATTTCTAAGAGGAACTACATTACCCGATCTGCAAAATAAGTCCTTACCCCTTAAAAAAAGTGAAAATGAGTATTTTTCTTGTGTGTATGTTTTGGGGCCATAAGCTCCAACTCTAACCACCTCCAAAAAGAGGCAGAGGCAATGTTTACAGTCTGAGTGGTGGTAAAATGTTGTTTGAAATTTTCAGAAATTTCAATGAACATTCATAAAAAATAAACGGTATTAACCTTTAAATTGAAAATATTAATTCATTTTTTTCTCAGTTAGTAGATATAGTTGAAGTGAAAAAAAGTTTGTCTTTCTGTTTGTGAATATGCCCTGTTTTCAACACTTATCTTCACTTCCATGCATTATTGTCATTTTGAACACTTGTATAACTTTATTCCTAGTTTTCCAAAGAAAGCATCAAATGGTAATACTTAGTGCCTAATTTTCAAAATGATTTTTTTTGTTGCTTAGACGTCACACCTGTTATATGTCTTGAATTCCTAATAATTTGAAAATCAGTAAATTTCAAATTTTATCTTAACCTGAGCGCAGGATACTAAGGGTGAGTATTGATGATCAGCCCTTTTAGTCTTCTATTGTACGTCGTCAATATTTCATATACTGAGGACTCTAGAAGCCACATTTTTTCCAGCCTTCATAAAAGTTGCGGACAAGTTCAAAACTGTCATATGACGTCACATTGTTTGTCCAGTCTTCATTAAACTTAATTAGAATGTTTTTCCTTACAATGCCGAACTGACATGTAGGCCTGAAGTTAGGTTACAAAGTTTTTATAACGAACAGTGAAGAATTAACATTTTTTATTCAATTTTTATGATATTTGGTAAGAACGTTGATTTTTCTTACCATTATGTTTTAGTTAGGGCAGTGGTACTCAAGTGAGCGATATAGGGCTATCATGACCTTCTCTTTTCCAGATTTTATCTGAAAAACTGAACTCAGTGCAGTCGTATTCAGTGCAGTTCAGTTTTGCAATAGAAGACGGAATAGGTTCTAATACTTCTATCACAGTTATAACAAATTCGAATCAAGACCTAAACATTGAAGTTGTTGGACCAAACAACTTTTCCCAGAGCCTAAACACCAGTGGAAACTATGCAACACTTTCGATTCCAGGTGTTGCGATGGTGAGACTTCTAATCTTTAAGATTATTGCATGTGTATAGATAGAACTATAAAGTATTAAATTTTATAGATGAAAGAAGCTTAAACCTTAATAATTACAGGTCTTAAATGAAACAATAACAATTTGATTACGTTATTTGTCGTATGTTTCAGTTTAGATATAGGATAAAATTAATATTTTAATGACATTGCCTTAGTGTTTTTGAGTTTTTTGTTTGTTTGTATAGTTTGATGATTTGTTAAATTCGCAAGCAAGCACAGCTAGTTATGGATGTCTTAACTGAAAGAAATTTAAATTCTTACGTCTATGAGTACGAATCTGGTTTTAAATTTTTAACAGGCTGGTTTGTATGAAGTCAAAGTATCGATGAACCAAAGCAATCAAACCTTAGAGTACTATGTTAAATCATGGCCGACAAGTGATGATTTTGTAAAAATTACTTCTTGGCTGTCAACAACAAATGTAGATCTGTTGACTGACGAGCTTCCGGCTGTTTTTGTTGATGTTCAAAAAGGATTTGCACCTGTTATAAATGCGAATGTTAGCGCACGGGTGGAATCTGATGAAAACTCTTGTGAATTGTTTCTTGCTGACAATGGCATAGGTAAAATATATGTGGAGTTATATCATGTCCAGCTATTAACAAAATAGAAAAAAAAAAAGATTTATTTTAGGATACCACCTGAAAAAAATAAAACTGTATATGTGATATGAATAAATATGTCGATTGTTAATGAATGAATGAAATGGGTTTCATTACAATTCAAAGTATGTTGCGTGAGTTAGAGCATCAAACATTAAACATAAAGCGACGCAAGAGTAGATTTTATTTAGCAAGAAAATGCATTTAAGCAAATAATTAAGGTTGATTAACTTAATTCACATGAAAATATTGAGTTTATTTTTGTTTTTCTAGAAATATTAGTTGAAATTCTGCTGAAAAATAAAATATAACATGTAACATCGGATAATTTCATTCTTTGATGAATTGTGATAATATTTTGGATGTTTCTTTATGTCAGCGCTGCACCATCCTAAAATATAAAAACATCACAACAGACAGCTTAAGTGTTTAACAATTACTTAAGATACAAAATAACCAAAAATTATACATTACAGATCCAGATGTAATGGAAAATGACGGGGTCTACTCAAAATATCTGCCGCTGTCTTGTTTAAGCTCTGGGCGTGTAAATGTCAAAGGATATATTGGGGGTACGGCAGGGAAAACTAAAAGGATTAAACAAATATTCGGAGCACCAGGCGTAGCAGAAGGTTACTTTCATTTGAATCTCATATTCTAAGCCTTTTGAGATAATGAATGACAGTTGTTGAAAGTCGGAATATTTTTAAGAAAGTTTATTTTGATAAAGTATGTATAGACTACTTCTTTATGAGTTGCATATTTGTACTAACCTTTATACTGTTCACAAGAAGGAGGAATTAATGATCTTTCTTTTTTCTGAACCAAACTACCTGTTTGTTTAAATAGTGCTTTCGTATTGTGCCATGGCATCACGTGATTTTTAACAAGTTAAAAGCTTCTTCTTATAACTAATAGATATGTTAAGACAGTAAATCATCTTTGCACTTTTGAACAAGTAGATGATGAACATGACATAATCGTCAGGCGACATATTAATATAATTGATTTCACAATTTGACTATTATAATTGTATTTAAAAGGGACTGGAGGTAATGGCTTTGGCACACCTTATTGTTGACCCGCAAAAATATTACTTATCTTTAGCTCAAAAGATCAGAAAATCACAGCCGTGATTTACCTTTAAAATCGTTTTCGTTTATTTAAACTTTTTTTAAAGAATCAAATACATGCGTCATTTTGATTTTCTCTTTCCTTTCTTGTTCACAGAGATGTTTATGATGACTATTAATATCTTATGTTGGTTAAACAACAGTAATTATATGTCTACAAAATACCAATTTTTCTTTATTAGTTGACGAAGAACCTGAAATATTTAATGAAGATTTCCAACGTGTTCAAGTCATGGAGGAGCTGTACGTTACAAATTATAATGACCAAGTGACAAGAGACATAATAGCACCCGGAAGAATAACCGATGTTGATATCTACAATATCGTTAGTAAAACGACTAAATACGGAGAAAGCCGAAATTTCACGATCACGTGGACGGCAACGGGTGATGACAAAGCCATTGGTCAAGGTAAGCTAAACACATATACAACAAATGTAACCATAAATGACAACTTCGTAATATCAATTCACTAATTCTAGATGACGAGCAGCCCGAAGTATATAAGGGAGATTCTCAACGTGTTCAAGTCTTAGAGGAAATCTGTGTTACAAATCATAATGACCAAGAAACAAAAGACAACTTTGCACCCGGACGATTAACATCTACAATATTGTTAGCGAAAGGACTAAGTATGAAGAATGCCGAAATTCCACCGTCAACCGGACTGCAACGAGTGAAGACAAGGCTGTTAGTCAAGGTTAAAGCTATATTCAGAAATGTATATTTGAAAATACATTTTGTCTTAAGTCTCTTTATATCTTTAAAATCTTTAGTTTATGTACATAGCATTCATTCATTTTATTGTAATTTAAATGGTTTTCACTCGCTCTCAGACTGAGACAAATGTATGGTCGAGTTACGGGTACAAGTATTAGACTCATGTATTTAATTTGTATGTCCGTGAATTGTTAATTGGCAAAGATACTTTTTTCTGCTTTTCTTTGCATATATGCATTTCCCTAAAATTGAATTTGAGGTAGTAAAAGGTATGAAGAGTCAAGATTGTATTCTTTAGTGTCTACTTTACGAAGAAAGTACAGTTTAAAACACATTGCTTATAAGGCTTAAGTACTATCTCTTTAATACTAGAAATAATAATGACCAGTTTATAAAAAGACATGAAGACCCTCATGTAGGGCCTGCAGATGATATTGTTTTGTTTCCTGTGTCAGAATGACCCTTTTATGTTTTAGCCGCCGCTTATATCATTCGAATTTCGGATGATCTTGACACCCTTCTGGACAACTTTGATTCGGCAGACCTTCTTGAGTTAGGAAATGTTACGCTCACACCACAAGAAGCCGGGACGACAGAAGCACTGAAAATTGTTGTAGATGCTGAAGAGTCATACACTAAAACTGCATTTTTTGCACTCAAAGCTGTAGATGGAGCTGGTAATGCCGGGGAGGTATCGAACATTGTACCTATAGTGGTAGCGAATGGATATCGCGCTGCTGGTGAAAAGGGATCGTTAGATATTGAAAAGGTTGACACCTCCGACACCAGTGTTGCAGGCGGTTCAGACAAGAGCGCCGTTATCTGCTGGACGGTCGGAAGACTCGGGTTTTATATGGTCTTAATACTCGTCGCGATGATTGTCGTGTAGAAGAAGTGAAATAAGGTGTAAAAACGTTACTACGTCCTTGCATGCATAACGCATTTTTGTTACATTTCTGATGTTCTGATAGTAAATCCAAGTATCGAACTTGTAACATTTCCGCATTCAAATGCATGGGAATGTAGTTGAAAAGACCTTCAATAGCTTATAGTGCAATAACTGTGCCAGAAATTTATAAGTTTATGTCATTTTACATGTATGTTACCTGTTTTGTTCTTTCTTAATATACATAAGAGTTTTTATTGTAATGCACACTTACCTTAAGTCTTTATTTGTATCAAGTCACCTGATATATGGGTTTTAGATAGTCAATGTGAACATTATCTTAAGTTTTTGTCTGTAGTTAATCAGTAATACATAAATGCTGAAGGCAGGATTGTCTTTATTCCTAAATGAAAATACGCCTAATAATATAAAAGATACGTACGTCGGATAAAGATGATGAGGTCAAATTGAACCGTTTCGAAAAACAGGTTATGGTGTATAGAAGGCAAACCGATAAGTAAAATCAGACATTGATAAACCCATACTCACTTGGTCTCTTTTAATGAATTACATGTACCTGTACTTTGATATTGGCCTATCTGAACTTTTATTTTACTCCAGAAATTTCAGAATTATTTGAAATACACTTCTAGTTGCACTGATGTTATAGTGATTGCCTATATTTAGTGTTTTTCTAGCAAATGTTAGTTTGAGTTCAGTTTTATTCTATTGTTGTTGTGTCTGTGTGCATCCTCCTACACTCTTGATTACATAAAATGTTAACTAATTTTCAGAAACTATTTCTACGTTGTATGCAGTAAAAGCTTTATATGATTATAATGACTGTGGTGTTAATTTAAATGTTATCAGAAATGTGTCTTTGTCAGAAAGAAATTACAAGTATCTGCAACAGCTTACAAATCTTATATTGCGACAAACAGATGTGTAAGGCATTAAAGAAGTATAAAACCAGTTATTTATCTAGAAAAGAGAACGTATTACAAAACGTTGCTCATGTCAGGTTCACTGGTTCACATGTTCATTAACATTTAGGTAAGATTTAATGACTTGAAGTTAACAAAGATTTCATCCGTAAATCTATAATGCTGCACGAGGGACATACAAACAGACAGTCACAGGCGAACGGACAAAAGCAAATCTTAGTTGTCGCATGCTGTAAATGTGGGAGATAACAATTGAAAAAAGAATAAAATCATACTTTAGATTTTTTATATAGGCTTTTCTCCTATTTCAAGAGTTATAATTGTGCCAAACTGGGACGAGCTGCAAAAAACCAGGTGCACAACAACTTCTCATGGCAAACAGTCATGGAAGGTTTAAAATTTCATTAACATATCAAATACTTTAGGACACAAACTTTAAAATGTCAATTTTTACTATTTAAAGGGCCATAACTGTAGTCGAAATGGAACGAACTACAATGAAAACGCCAGATGCACAATAACTCATCATGGCAAAAATTCATGGAAGTTTTAATAATTTCATTTCAAATACTGTAGGAGTTATGCAATCCAGAAACTTTAAAATGCTTTTTTTACTTTTTACTAGTTCAAGGTCCGTAACAGTTGTTATACTGGGTCGAGCTACAAACGAAACGCCAGGTTCACAACAACTCATCATTGTGAACATTCATGGGATCTTTCGTGATTTCATTTAAAATACTTAAGGAGCTACGTGCGGTAGGTGAACAATAACTCATCATGGCTAACATTCATGGAATGATTCACGATTTTATTTTGAATAGCTTAAGGCCTGTGCGCAACAGAAACTACAAAATGACCAATTTTACTATTTCATGTGCGGGTGAATGTACTGGGACGAGCTGCAATCATGGTGAACATTCATTGGGGGATTCGTTACTCCATTTGAAATACTTAAGGAGCGTCACAAATTTTTCGGACGGACTGAGACACTGATGGACGCACGGAAACACGGACTGACGGACAAAGGTAAATCTCATTGCGCTACCTTCCTTCCTTACCACCAAGTGGGGGCAAAAAAAAAACCCTAAATGTTGAAAGACTGAAGACAACAACATTGTATGTCTGTACTATATCGACAGTTATGCTGAACAACTAACAAACAAGAAGTAAGAACGTGTAAACAATATGTTATGTAAGAAGAGAGGAATGCTTATAGTTTACCTTTTGTCCGTACATCCTTCCGTATAGCCGTCCGTCTGTCCAATCGTGCGTCCAATTTTCGTCTAGTTAATTTCTCAGACACCAAACCTCTTTCGAATCTGAGTTTGATATCAAAGCATACACAAGAGAATGAGGTTAGTATTTGTTTCTTTATTTTAATAAAAAAGAGAAAAGGACTTTTTCAAAAATTCGGAGAGAAAAAGAGATAAATAGTTGTACTTTCTGCATGCTGTTCGACCTTTTTCTGTACTTGAGGACTTTGACAAATCGTGACATTTACAATTATTATTTTTACATTTTTTTATTCAAACCAAAAGTTTACTTATGACTAGAACTTTGGCCCAGATTAGCAGAAACTAGAAACGGTGCAGAAATAATTACTACGGTTTTGATGATGCTATTTCTTTTCAACGCATAACGTTCAGTGGTGTTTCATTTTTTTGCATTTTAACGACTGGATTTTGAGACATGGCCAGGGAGGTCGATTTCATTCCGGATGTTTTGCTTCTTTCGATTTCTGTTTTCAAAATAGGATCTTCTCTTAAAGTTTCTGATGTCATTTTTATATCAAATTATTTCTTTTATCCTTTAAATGACAGACGTATTATCTGTCCATGGTATACACTTTCCATGGTATGTACTTTCTAATAATTGTGCAATGATAGCATATATAACCGAACTGTTGAAGGTCGCAGAACCCGGAAGTTCATACATGATAGGGTTTAAGTAAAACAAAACTCGTTATAGAACGCCTGGTTTCAATATAAAAAGTACGTTCCAGGAACAGTTTTGATTGTAATTATCAAGGTAACAGGTGTCTAAAAATCAAAATCCTGGTTGTCTAACTGTATATAAACGTAATAAGTAACCATAGTATCATTTTACAGCAGATACGGAGTTTTTAGGTTTAACACTACTTACTAATTGTCGGGTGTATTTTTGATATTGTGCAAGAGGCTAAAGAGTTCATATAGTACAAAAAGTACAGATAAAGAATGTGTTTATAGATATACAGCACCTACATATAGATATACAGCCCAGCAGACCAGAAAGTCACCGTAATATGATACAAGTTGTAAAAAACATTTTGTAATATGACAATTTCTGAAATGATAGAAGGTGGGAAAGGGATGCAAATAATTTTAATGAAATAAATTATCTTTTTGTCTAAGTATATAAGACATTTTTATGTACTGATCAGATTTTCGGGAATAAGAGGTTGAATTCTTAAGTAAGAAAAATATCTTGATGACACATTAACAAATATGCAGACATGTTTCCATATAATGTTCTTTCTAATTTCATTGCACAGGTAACATTCAAATTAAAATCTGAAAGTCTTTGCAATAATGAAATTATGTTACTAAAAACAGATTTTTTTGGTTCTCCAGAGCAATGCCCGGATTCATTTTAAATTTGGAGAATACGAAACTAGTGGCCACAGTATCATTTTTTAAAAATATTATTTGTAACGTATTTGTCATGCATGAACTATGTCTGAATACATGTATCTTTAGTCCTTTACATTTGTACAAATTTAATATCTATAGAACAATCCACTGCGTACAAGTTCCGTTTAATGTCAGTCGGTTCTACTTCTGAGTTATGAGTTCAAATTATCTTAAACTGCGCATAATAAGACCCATTGTGAGTTCATATTCCGGGCTGATAAGAATCGTACTTCAGTAACACGGCTAAAAGATTGACCATATTGAGAACGTTTAGATTTTAGGAAGAAAGAAACACCTTGTTTTCTTGACAGTCACTTTTTCAGCTACTTAGTCAGAATTTGTTTTCCATATCTCGAAAGCAATAATTGGAATAACATTGAATAATTAGAAAAGTGAACAACAAAGGGGTCTCAGTAAAGAGCTAAAAAAAAAAAAGAAAATTTACAGATATCGATTTTAGATTTTAGTTAATTGTATAATAGAAATGAACAATGGTATACATTTTTATATAACGTCATAGATATACTGCATAACTTTCTGATTCTAGATTTGAAATCACAATGTACCAAAAATTTCTTAGAAAGTAATGAAAAAAAAACCGTCTTCAAAATGTCGTTTTGTAGGGTGAACGCAGTAATAAGCAAGGTGATCTGATAGTTATTTATAAACTAGTGAGGCAATTAATTGATAGCAGAATATTTTTATATAAATTAAGAGCAAGTTTCCCTTACTCTATGGGCTAACAAGTGTTCTCACTAGATTTGTGCATTCCATGACAACAGCTGTCAAAAACAAGACTTCATCTTAACTTTATTTTTATTCCAAAGTAATATATCAGCTTACATGGAACAAGCATAAACATTTTGAACAAATGATCGTTAGTCTTACGCGCTCGTTTTTAGTTATTTTTATTCAGTGCATTTGAGCATAAAAAAAGATATAGAGGATATTTGTGTTTTTCGCCACCCGAGAGAATGCTGTTTTTGTTGCTCACTCGATGAAATTAAATTCAATCTTACACAGAATAAACACAAATTTTCTTTTTATTTTATGCTTTTTCAGTGTTTTTTTTTTTTACTGAAGTAAATGCTCTTTTCGGGTTTTATTTGCATATTTCCCCCCACTGGTTGCCTCAAATTTGATTTTTACATTTACGTATACATACGCTGAAGAAAAGTGTGCAGACAAGAATTACCGCACGGTTTAATTAAACACCATCATTGTCATTAAAAAAAATTGTATTACATGTATTTACATGATTAAGCAGCAGTTTTTGTATCATTTGAAACCTATTTTTTAAATTATATTCGGCAAATAAATTTACGCATGTTCATTCTTAAAAAAAAAATATCGGCCGCCATGTTGAAAAGTGAAGCGATGGAAAATTAAAATCTGTTTAATGTCAATGTCTAATGTTATTTGAATTTCAAAGTCACCAAAGGCCTCTTTGTCATAAAAATTATTAGTTATTTCTGACAAAATGTCAGTATCTATGTCTGATTCAGCCATTGTATTGATTTGCAGACGAACTGTCAAAATTATACATGTATGTTGCTATGCAAACAATGAAGGGAAAGTAACTCGAATTTGGTCAAAGGGAAGTAAGTTTTTAGTACAATTGAGGCATCCAAGAGGGAATTTATTAAAAGTAGTTCTTCTTGGAAAAAGAATGAAATTATATTTGATATTTTTCACAGTGAAATTATCAAATATAATTTTCCCAGAAATCTCAGTATTCTACCGAAAAGCATAAAATAAAAAAAGCATACAATGTATTTTCGCTACCGCTTTCAAAATAATAAAACAACATTTTAGCTGTATCTACTCGTTCTTTTCCTTTTACTGTTAACATATCAAATAGCCAAAATTAATATGTAGTCTTTGTATTTACAAAACAATAGATGTACAAAACGAATAAACTTCCTTTAAAAATGTTCACTGATGAACAAATTGCCTGTACTCAGTTTCAGTTTTAATAAAGTCGTCGAACTGACCAAGTATTGTTACATAATGTAACAACCTAAATCTGTTTTAATAGAGTACTTACCATGAGATATCAACTGTAAAAGAATAGAAGCAAGACGTGGTGTATATTCCTCTAGATATTTCGTAAATATTTTCATTTTTCATTTCTTCTATTTTATAGTAAACGAGATATAACTTCTTTTTATATAAATCTTGAAACATTCTGAATAGCATTTAACCAATTTTAATTCAATTTTTCAATGATGGTTTATAAACATGGACAAAATATTTCAATAGTATATATAATATACAGACATTGCTGCATATTACACTGTACTTATCAAACTCAGCATCATTTTGGCACAATAGAGTAATATTTATCAAACATACGACAAGTGCAAGAAATATAAATGCTATATATTTTTCGCAAAGTGTACTGCAAAACAAAACAACAAACACACAAACAAAAGCATTTATTTTTTTTATATTCAAACCATTATTATATGATTAAAATAAGTTAAATGTTTAAGCATAAATCTTAAGTCATTTATATATCTTTGTTAAAACACATAATTATCATTCCATTCAAATAACTTTCAATCACATTTCTTAACCCGACAATAACAGCAAATGCAACCTGTCTTGTAAAAAGTAAACAAGAGTGCCATGATGACCTTAAATCGGACACCTGAGTACCACTGCTCTAAAAGGCAAGACCAATAAAGGAAGTTCAACTTAAACTGTATGGTAAGCTGGTTACAGATGGGCTCTGAGCTCTATCACTGGTCCATAGTTTGTACTCTGTGAACATCACTGGATAAGTTCTTACTAACCCCTTTGACCTGAGTAATTCTTAATTCCTTTTCTATACCTTCCACAAGAAAGTAAGTCAAAAGGGTATATTAAGTGATGATCAACGGTAAAAATTACAGGCAAAACTATGGTTATGCTCCAGAATTCATTAATGTAACATCAAAACCCGAAAGTATGTCTGCTGTTCCCCGTTTGGCTTTGTGTTTATGATAGTTTCTATGCACTGATAACTGCTCATAACATTTGGTATCTTTCATGCATTTAATCTACTCATAAATATACAGATAATGCCTGTTCGAATTGTTTAAATGCACACAATTACTAAATAAGCTTATTTAGAAGAATAAAGCAGAAGGCAACATTTGCGATGAAATTTGGCTAGTGTTGTCATAGTACGTGAATAATGCAGAGAGGAATACACTTATTAGTTTTATTGATTTATTCTAATATAAAGCTGTAAAAATGTAAGAATAATAAGAACATGGTCATCATTTCGTTAAAGATATTCAGTTCTAGATCTATTTAAATGTAACGGCATCATATAAAGTTAAAAGTCGACAGCGGCATCTGACGGATAAGCTGTGGTCAGAGTAGTTTAAAAATATGGCATTTATATTTTGTATGAATAATATTACAGGGCTGGTTATTCCTGGCGCAAAATAAGCAACTCTAACATAAAGTCTAAGAAACCTTTCTGACTTATAAGTGGCAATGACAACATTTTATTATTATGAAACACATAAAGATTGTAAACAGAAGATCCAGAGTAAACTATTTTTGTCGTATTCAGATATTAATCAAACATTTCTTTCTTGAATACACGTTTTATCTTTCGAAACTACATGCTTGATTAAAAGCCAAAAGTAATCTGAAGCTTTTTATATCATTTCCTTGTTTCATGTGAATGCATATCTAAATATAAAGTAAATGCAATTAGTCGGTGCATCACGTGATACAACGCATATAATTCTCTATAATTGTACTGGAAAGGTGAAAAATGCAAATGTCGAGCTCAGTATCAGGAGATATATAAATGTGCATCACAAACTGAATTTACATTCAGCAACGCGGATAGTGATTATATTAATTCATTCTGTATAATGGCTAGAACCAATATTGCTTTCTTTCTATTTCTTCTTGTAAGAGGAACAAGTTCAATCATTGTCAACAACGGGGGATATGAGGATGTATACATCTATGTTCAGGAAACGAATGATGAAAGTGAATATCTGCTGAAAAGAATTCAGGTAATGTAAACTGTTTGAAAGTAACTTAACAAAGAGAGAGACTTAAATATGTCTTTAAAAGTTAGTACTTCTTAGAAACATATCTATAGCCTTTAGATCCTCAGAAAGTATGGAGTTGAAAGAATAAAAAAAACACAACAAGAAAAGTCCTTTTGTGCAAAATAAAAAAAAATATTCTGAAACAATTTGAATTCAGATACGACTTTAAACAACGAAAGTAGTTATTATCGTCTCTATAGATCAAGACCATGCTATATAGTCTACATTAATCCGCCATCTTTGATTTTGTGGAGTCAATTTTAGGGATCAATTGACCTTACCACAGGAATTAGTTTGACAGGTTGCTCAGCCAATCAATGAGCAAGAATTGATAAATCCCACGCTGACTCCGTTACTAACCGCCAATTTCTCCGACAAACTTACTGTGTCGAGCATCGTATGAAAGGCATAACTAGCGATAAGTTTGTCAGCAGACAACAGATTATTACTCATAGTACGAGGAGACCTTTTTCAATGAACATTTTTGGTTGATGTCGATTTTTTTTGGTTTTATAATTAACGTTAAACCGAATATGAATCTCAATGAAATGAGTACAGGATATATTTATGAGATGATATGTCTTGAAAAAGAGATAACATGTTGTTGTAACGAGATAATCAAGTCGTGGTAACCAGTACATGTTATCTCGTTACCACGACATAAATAAAAAGTGAACATGCCACATTTATGCCACTGTACTCATATAACAGACCAATTAGAAAATAAAACTTGAAAAATGTAAATTCAACCAATTCTTCGGCAACCTACTTCTTTCAACTGCTCGGTTATAGTGATCTTTTTTCATATGTGCATTTGTTTTAATAAATAACAGAAAACAGTTATGATTTATGTTAATTATAGCTAACAAACGTATATTTTGACATTATTTACGTAGAATTAAAGACAATTAATTACAAAATTTGGTCTCTCACAATGGAGATCATGCAGTTCTAAATAACGTATGGATAGGACACGTCAGTCTCTCTCAGAATTCGTTTAGCAAACAGCATTTGGTAATCCTTCCTTTGCAAGAAACTTAAGAGTTTGTCTTATAATATTATTGGTATTTGTAATATTTGATCACAAGTCTCTTTAGCACATCAACATTTACGTCCAACAAGTTTTTATGGCTAAACTTGGCCCTCCTCTCTTTGTAACGATGGTTATTGTCTGTTTCGCCCGAATTTTCAATTTGTACGAGTTATTCTTTGGACCTTTGGTGACGGTTGTTAAGAATTTCGTCTGTTAGGTCACCTATATAATCGTCCAGGACAGGCTTCCTTTCTCCTTCTTTGGTGGTAAATATCACTGAATCTGTGTCTGCGTACAACGCTCTATGTCTTAGATGTTCTCAGTAAGAATACAGTTTCTGACATGATTGGGCAGCAATCAACACGTTGGTTTTCTCAATTGTATCAACAAAATATTTAATGTATTTCCATCTCATCTCAATCGTATAACAGACATGTAATTGGCTGCGATGACTTCTTCACGATCGGAGATCAATTATTCGAAATACACGGCGGGGTTATCAACAATGTCTTCCTGTTCCATACTGGATTCGCTGTCCAAATTTCTTATAAATGAATTTTGCCAAAGCATTCAGACCTCTTTATTAGCCGGCCCAGCTAGCTCAATCGGTAGAGCATCGGATATTGACAATCCCGGTTCAAACCCCATCAGGGCCGGCAAAATTTCTCCGTTATCATCTCAGACAATGCGTCTATAGGTCATTTGTCCCTCACCTCTGAAGCAAGTGAGGAAGTAGTCAGTCACTTGAGGAAAAATGGGTTAGTAAACTGGTTGGATACGCAGAAACACTGGTTAGGTGGACTGACCGCCGGGATATGACCTCAGCTGTTAAAGCTGGCGTTAAACCCAAATAGACAAACAAACAAACAGACCTCTTATTTATGTACTTTAATCTAGACGTATCGCTCCCTCTTTCTCATACAGACCAATATTTGACTCTGCCATTCTCTTTTTCGGCACATTTAGGTCATCTGTTAGCTTCCTGTTTCACTTCCAAGAACGTGCTCGCGTAATTGGTAAACAAAGTGCTTATTTTAATAGCAGTATGGTATCGAGATATGTCGCAAAACAGCCAAACTTCGTTCATTTGTATACCTAATAACCTTTATCCAAAGCATGTTTTCACCTCGTTCATCACTCAAGTCTCAAAAAAGGTAAGCTCTTCGGCCGTGTGACAACATTCGTGTTGACTTTGAATCTCGGCACAAGTTTAACACAAGTGGAATAGCAGTCCATCGTTCATTTTTGTAGGGAGCATGTGATGATAAAGCTGTCGTGGTGGTAGCTTCTAACATTTAAATAGACCTTCATAGCTCTCCATGGAGTGAAAAGATATTTTTGATGATTTTTGGATGACCCATCTAAGGTCTTCTCTCGCCATTTCTGGCATGCTGAATCCTACATTCTTTAGTAAACGACAGGTATTTTAGCAATTTAAGGGCTTTCGTCTATTGTTTATGTTTAGGATTTTAACCGTGTTGAATTATTAGGGCAATGCTGTCCGCCTGTAGAAACAACACCTCAAATTATCCACGTTAGATCTACAGTAGTTCAGAAATTCTTGTTGGAAGTCAAAATGGTCATGTCTTTGTTTATTGTACCATTTGATAAACTTTTCCCTATCTGCTGGTTTCATGGCGTCCGACTGATGGTATTGGAAAACAATCTAACATAATTGTCTGATTTTTCTTTGCGGTTGAATAGGAGCTGACTTTGCCTTTGCTTAATTACTGTTTCTGAAGCTGTGTCAATTGAATTTTGACCTGATATACAATTTCGCATGTAGATATAAACTTCAACATTGTGTGAACTTACCTTGATTCCTTTACTGGCCTTTTGTTTAAATCAGTGTACTCAGCTTTGCGATTTAAGACATCAGTTCCCTCTTTGCTAAACGCCTGTTTGAAAAAACGGGTCGTATTATAGGAACGCCCATGGCGGGTGAGCGGGTGGCGTCCAGTTTTGTCCTTAGCATATCTTTTACATGAATTATGGGATTTTAGTATTACTTGAGACAAATGTTTTCCATCATAAAATGTTGTGTCGCTCGCAGAAGCCAGGTTTCATGGTCAAAAGTGAATGTTCCAATTAGAGGTCAAATGAAAACGTTTGTCCAGAGAAAAACTTACATACATACATTAAAGTATATTATTATAACTTTGCACAACTATTCATCATTGTTAGGCGTGTTCATATAAAATTCAGGCCCCTATTTCAAAAATCAGATAAAGGTATGAAAATGTGTGTACGGAACATTCTGTCATCATGAATTATGGGATTCTATCACAAATGTTCACCATGATGCGATTGAAAGTTACACGCATAATCCATGTCATATTTTAGCTTGTCTGCCTACGAAGAAAAAGTCGAGCTTTTATGAGTCGTCGATGGCGTCGTGCAAGAACTTAAATATAGCTGATATTTCATTTACCGTAAGGCTAAATGTTTTGACATTTAGTATGTAGTATTGTCTAGTAGTCCTCTACCATGTTGGTTGAAATCAAATATTCAATTTCGGCGCCGTCCTGGGACTTGTATATAATTATAAAGGAATAACTTTAAAAATCCTTTCCTCTAAAACTACTTTACACAGAACTTTGTAATTTGATTTGAGGCAAGGCTCTAGCCCACACCTCACATCTCCTTATGGGACTCCCCCTTCCACACCCACCCCTAATGTTTTCTTTTTTTATATCTGATATTTTTTTCTTTTTATGCTACGGTTATTAAGCCGCACCTTACCCCCCCCCCCACACACACACACACTCAATGACTCCACCAGACTTCAACCAACCCACCTACCACCAGAAAAAGAAAACAATTTCTTTTCATTTTTTATGTTTGCATAAAAACTTGTTCTTCTCCCCATTCCACCGCCTGACTCCACAAAATCACCACCAAAAAAAAATTTTTCATTTTTGTTTTGTTTTTTATGCATAGGTTCTTGCCACCACCACCACGAGTTTTCTTGTTCGTAAGAGGGGGCATTTGCATTTTTTATTTTCCTTCTTTTGCATTTTTTGTGGAGATGGGTACGTACTTGCAAGCTCTTTTTAGATAAATGAAACGGACAAGCGTTGGCGCCACTCGCAGTGCTCTTATTGCAAGGTCAATGTCACTAGAGATGATGAAATTCTATCCGGAGCATATCTTTTACATGTATGGAGGGATTTTACGTATTATTTCAGGTTCTTTTAAAAGGTTTGTTTCACATCCACCACTAAAATAGTCAAACTTGCTTCCTTTCTAATACTTCCTTTTATCCATTATCCCCACATCTTCACTAAAAGCTTTTGTGACGGGCGTTTTTTTTTTTTTGTGACAAAGGCACCTTTGTTAACCGGGGTGTCGGTGTTGATTTATTATCCTGTTGTGGTTTTATACAAAAAATTGCTGATCTACTTGGATGAACAAGCTTTGAAACACTGCGCAGCTAAAGATAGTATATGCATGTAATTATACTGATGGATTTGTTTGTTTTTTACGAGGACAATTTGTAGCAGTTCGTTTGGGCAGACAGTTGAAGAAACCCAAGAAGAAGATAATGCTTTATGATGCATTTGAAGGGGAACATGGGGATATGTCAGTCAAGTTAGATTTGTGAATTCAAAAATGGGTGGTAGTTTCGCTAGGAAGAAACTTAATCAAGCTTCTCATTTTGATCTTGTACGAAGGTACTGGGAGACAAATATTATTTTCCCATGGCTTTTTTATTCCTTCTATAGCAGAGGCCGTTTACAGGCGTCTTCCCCTAAGGAAATTTGTGCAAAATTATGCAGTTTTCCCAAAAAATTCAATTTACAATTTAAGTTTTTTCTTCCCATTGGCAAAAATACCGCGTTAATTTCCCCTGTGTAAAAAGCCCTGGATTTTGTTTCTTTTTGGTCATACAATAAGCTGGATGGCTTGATTATATAGGTATTGTACAATGAAGTAGGAAGTAGGAGCTATATCATTGGAAATGAAAAGAGAACACTGTCGCATCGTTATTCTCTTCCGAGAACAGCCTTTGACAGAAATCGTCTAGATTTATTTTTGTCACTGCACAGATCACACGCAACCTTTTTGTCCATACAAGCGGTGCAGGCGCAAAAATTAAGGCTGTGTTACGAACGGCCGCGGCTAAACTAAGAGCAATGTTGACACATCCCTTAAGAATCCGGATATTATCCCTTATCCCACTAAACTTGAACATTTTGGGTACATTCAAAATCAAGGAAAATAATTGTTTTGGCATATTGGGCCTCATCTGTTTTTTTGGTTACAGTGTAGGTTTTCTAATCCGGAAACATAAACTTGTGATGTTAAGGGAAAAAGTCGCGGCACCTTTCACAGAACATCTGACCGCATTTGTAATTTTTGTCATAAAATAATATTGTAGTTTCTTTTCAGTTTCGAGTCCCTTGTAAATGATGTCATTAAAATTATTTCGAGACACCACATGAATTTGGTCGTCTGTAATTTATGTCTGGAATTGATATTTTTTTCCTCGATCTTTAATCTTCCAACGGATTCGTCGGTTTCTTCGTGAATTCTTCGCCAGTTCCCTTTGAAACATTTTTTTAGTCCATTTCCCGTGTTTTGCTATTCCCGTCTTGGTAGTCACGATAGCTCTAGCACAGCAAACAGTATCGTCGTTCTTGATGCATACAATATACAACGTCTGTCCGACAAAAACTTGTAAGTATTGAAAAAAAATACATCTCAACCTTGAACTTCCTTCTTGCATATCGACATGCCAGAAAATCGAAAGTCAGAGTCTGGTCGATGACAAAGTCCTCATTAGACTGCAAGACAAGTTCTGTCTCAGTCATGAAAAATTCAAGTGTAAGGGTTGGAAATGAATCAAACATTATAGAAATAGGATAATTCAAAGACGTACTCTGTACCACGAGTTTAAGTAAATTTTCTGACCTCCGTTGTAATATTTTCGAAGATGACTGAAAAAAATCTGTACGTTCACTGCAACCTCTATATCTTTGAAGAAGATCATACTTTTGTCATACTTTTCATGCGTTGTTCTTTGATCTTGTTGATGGTAGATGGATGATCAACTGGTTACACTCAGGTGAGTCTTAGAAAAAAAAGCAGGTGAGGCTTAGAAAATCGCGGCGACATTAAGAAAAAGCTTATCAGTGCATAAAAACAATTTTTCACACAAATTATTAGATGTTCTCTCCATGGTGGTGACATGAAACCTAATCAAATTTCATTGTAAGAAGTCAGACTATATTTACTAGGGATGGGAACGAATACTAAAATAAATATTCGAATATTTGCTTTGTCATATTCGAATATTCGTTTTTCAGTTCAGTCAGTTACCCGAATTTTGGTATCCGAACATTGGTACAGTTTTATCACCTGTACGTTGTCGGAGAAACAGCTATGTTTTATCTAGAAATGGCGTAGAAAAAACTTGCTTTATGGAACTTTCAAATACTTATTAAGTGATTGGCAATACATAATATATTCCATTCATCAAAACCGCGTGAAATAAGTCCAAACGCGAGAGGGTAGCATGTTTTCTTTGTTATTGTTTTTTTCCCCATACAGCTTATTTCAATATTGTTAAGCGATGATCAAACATAAAGCGAGGATGATTTTGTTTTTCAAATAAACTTTTAAGTGGAAAATATTTGAGCTATTCTACTGATTGTGCAACTAAAAAGTAATATCAATAGAGTTATAAACGTGACTGGTTGTTTGTTTTCGTAAAACACGACGTTAATCCTTGGATATTGTGAGACTAACAACTTCTAAAATTTGTGAAATAAACGGGCGCCAATTAAAATGAACAAATGATTAAAAGGCATCACAATTACGCCTGTGGCAAACTGTTAACCTGTAACGATTGCCGCTGCCAATTATGCGTTGCAATTTTATTGGTAATTGGATCATTTTTGACACGGGATAAAGAACCACAATATCAAACAGACTGTATTTTTGCATAATCAGAATGCTTACATTTATAAAAATCAACGATGCTTTATTTAATTTTTTTTAGAATATTCGAATTTGATTTTCAGATTCGAATCTCCGGTCGATTTTCGAATATTCGAATATCAGAACATTCGTTCCTATCCCTAATATTTACTGTCTAGAAAACAGAAAAGGGGCGTGTGATAGGCTTCAATATAAAGTCATATTCTGATTGTACAAGTTTTATAAACAATACAGCTTATAAAAGCATTGTCATCTGGTACTTTACTGTCCAACCGTTGAAGAGACAAGAATTTACGTTCACTTTGCCAGGAAGAATTTTAAAGAAGATTTTTCATGTTGAGACATCGAAGACAAAGGCGCGGGGAAACATTCATTCTTATCTGCAGAGTAGTGAAGCGCATTTGCTGTCGCCACCACCGCCGCCGACGCAGCCGCAGTGTAGCATATATTTAACACCACTGCCGCCGCCACCACCTCAGGATGGACTACCACCGCCGACACCGTAGACTAACAGACATGATGTTTAAACATTGTGTTTATGGTAGAGCAACATCTGTGAGAAAGTTTTGCAAAATTATTAGCGTACTATTCAACTTAGCGTAAAAATGATGGTGTACAGCAAACAGAAGATTATAAGAGATTACAGATACCTTATACACTCAACAAAAAAATTAGGGTCAAGGACTTATGACAGCAGTTCTGAAAGACATACCTTTTTACTTGCTGAAGTTTATATCCAGCAAAAAATTGTTGTATCTATGACCAATTTAAACTAAAAGTAACATGTGTTTCACAAATACAGTAGCATGATTAATCCTCAAAGACAACCCCTATCAGGTTTAAAGTGTTTGAGACTTGGTGGGTGGGATATACACAATGGCTTATCATAAGAAATACGGAAACCAGTTAAATTTGAGAAACGGGTATGACCTCCTCGTGCTCGGATAACCTCTTTGACACGGGTCTGGAAGCTGCGTATAAGCTTTTTGATATCCCTTTGTGGTAAGAGACCCCATTCCTCAGTAAGGGCAGCAGCCAGCTCATTTATGATTGACGGCTGACGTTGTCGTGCGGAAACACGGCGCTGCAGCATGTCCCAGGGATGTTCTATTGGGTTTATGTCTGGATACCTAGCTGGCCATTCCATACGTTCAACACCTTGGTCGTCAAGGTACTGATCAACGAGTCTCGCACGGTGAGCTGAGTCCATTAACACGAATTCCTGGCCGATTGCACCAGCATAAGGAATGACGTGAGGTCTGAGAATCTCGTCAATATCACGCCTAGCATTAACTGTGCCGTTAACAAACACGTGAAGGTCTGTACGCCCGTCGTAAGAAATGCCCGCCCAAACAATATCAGAGCCACTTGCCATGTTTGGATATGAAGCGCTCATTTCTCGGACGCCATACTCGCCGACGTCGTTCATGGAAGTCCATGCAAAATTTGGACTCGTCGGTGAATAGCACATTACGAAAGTGCCTGAGTTGCCAATTAACGCGATCTTTGGCAAACTCCATACAGGCCGAAAGGTCTCTTGGCGATAAAGGAGGACGTACCACAGGACGGCGAGCACGAGCAAGTAAATAAGCGTCGTGGAGTTTGTTGCGACATGTTTGTGCCGAGATTCGAACACCGGAAGCAGTTTGGAAGTCTCTATTCAGAGCAACAGCCGAGTCAAACCTATGGCGTTTTGCCAGGACAATGATGGCACGGTCTTCCCGAGCAGATGTTGACCTTGGACGTCCACTCTGAGGACGTCTGGCGACGGCGCCTGTGTCCAGGTACTTTTGCCAAAGTCGTTAAAGTACACTTTGGGTTACACCATGCTCATAATCTACCTCGCGCTGCGTTTGCCCAGCCAGCAGATGACCGACTGCTCTGTGTCTTCTAGGCATCAGAGATTCTTCACACTAATCAGTTCTATAGTGTAACAGATGATTCGAATCAAAAATTCAATTTAAAAACTGTTCATGTCACGTTGACTTTATTCTACACATTTGATTTTCATTTGATTTTGAGGGGTGGGTGTTTTTGCACGGACCTGCACGGGATAATTGAGCTGTTAGGGGTAGATAAACATATATATACACAAGTACTGGTGTGTCTAAAGCAAAACACAATTTAACCTTTAAATGAACACTTTTGCATTTAAAAAATCTATGAACCTAAGTCTTGATCCTTAATTTATTTTGTTGAGTGTAGTAACGGTATGAAGCAACGGTTTAAAAACTAAAACACACGGTCAAACCGTGTGAACTATCTACTTAAAAAATATCGTATCCTTTTACCTTGTAGTATTCTACTTCGGTATAAATCGATGTTTATACCGCAAGGTCTTAAGAATTCTATTTGTTCGCTGCCTATCATTGATATAAAGTTTTGAAAAGTGGCCGTATATAAGTCATACTCTATCGTCTGCTGTCACACTTTGCGATAGTCTACAATATCCAAGACAGCGGATTTATAAAGAATATATATCGGGACCTAGATTTACAGAGGCGAGGTAAACTACTACCGAGTGAGTGAATCAGTTTTTATTCAAAGCAAAAATTGTAAGAGAAGCAATAGAACAAATTTAAAATGTAAATGTGTGCCGATCGCTTTTGGCATTATTTTTTGTCGTTTTGAAAAAAAAATGACTGTTATCAAAAAATACCGAAGTGGCTGGGGTGATCCCCGTCGAGAAGGAATTCCGGGAAAGTTCAATCGTTGTGATATGAGAAATATATGAATAAAATTTCTTCTCATAATACTAATTTGCAGAAATGGACATTCAGAAACTTATTAATGATGTTGATTCTATGCAACTGATTTTAGACTGAAATTTAATTTGTGTCTAACTTCATAATGGCGTGGATGTATTTTGTTTCATTTCACTCTCGTATCGAAAACCTATTTTTAGGCTTGAAATATCGACTGAACCACTGTTCAAAGAACAAGTCGTGTTATTCACTCTGTAATCTTGCATTTTTATTCATTTGCAGGAAGTGTTTACAGAAGCCTCCAAATTGATGTTCACGGCTACACGACAAAAGCTTTACTTCAAGAAAATACGGATTGTCATTCCAAAGTCCTGGTCCTTCAAACCTGAGTATAAGAAAAAGCCCGTACCGTCACTGTATAAACAATATATAGTCGTAGACAAGGAAGGAATCAAGGCTCCTCATGTAAGAGGACTTGACAAATGTGGCGGAGAAGGAACCTACATGTACTTGCCAGCAGATGAGTTTCTGCTTAGAAAAGTCTCTACCAACTGGGGCACTCACGGTATAAGTTTTAGTAAAACAAAAACGAAAAAAAGCAAACACTTAAAAGATATAAGCAATGTCCGTTAAAGTCCCATTATTCGTAACAATGGAAATATTCTGAAATTTCAAACAGGCCTCGTAGTTAAACGAAACTATAGACGTGCATAAACAATAACTAAATACCTTTAATCAGGTCCCACTTACCATTGTTGCTCGAGAACGTTTCCATCGTCGGTCCGTTAGACTTCGTTGCTGCAATGAAATAAATGACTTCAGCCGAAAAAAATCAAAACGGCAAATCAGTGTACTGGAGTATTAAATATACAATAATAATTGCATGCTCATTTGTCTATGCATTAAAAAAACGTTTGTTATATGGCAACGATTGTTACACTACGGAAAGCTCAGAAGTAAACAAAAATATTTATTGAGGATCAATCTAAGGAAATTAAAGATAAATTTGACGTCATACATGTTATTGAGGCTTCAAAAAAGTACTCAGAATAATAATTTTTGGGTAATAAATGGGCCTTAAATCTATGTAAAGTGTTGTATACATAGTAAAACTGCTGTCTAACTACGTCCTTTGCCTTAGTTGTAATCACCAAATAGGTGCTCCTTTTTCTTTTACCGTTTTAGATCGTGTCATTTTGCATGAGTGGGGTCATCTTCGATGGGGTTTATTTGATGAGTATCCTGTTGCTTATCCATATTTCTATCAGGCGGATGGCGTCTGGAAAACTGTAAGGTAAATAATAGGTAAATAAACAAAATCAGGAAGTTAAATTTGAGACTAGCAATACAAGTTGTTTTTTTGTTTGTTTTTTTGTTTGTTTGTTTTTTGTTTTTTTTTTTGCTTTTATAACGCAAGTAGATACTATAAATATTGAGGGGAGTTGGAAGGTTAGCTTTAAGGCCAATAATATCGTATTCTTCCAAAATGTTTTTATGCCTTGTCATTCAAAGCTGTATTATTTTAAAACGTCATATAACTGAATAAAATTCTCTTTGTTAAATATTCATTAACTTTCATGTTTAAAAATACTTCAATTTTTCAGTTTGTGATATGCCACGTAAAGTGTCATATTTGTTTCATTCGTCTTCCTCGTGTTAACAGTTTTTATAATAGCGTTTTTATCAAGGACCTTAAATCATTTAAGATGTAACTCAAGATTCAAAGTGGTTAGTATCAAACCTTATTACTGGAAACGACCGAATGTGATAAAGTTTATTGAACTAATGAAGTCCGAAAATGAGACAATTTTAAGAAATTTAGTTCAGTTCATTTACAAAAGTTTTGATAAAAGGAATAAAACCTATTAATTTTATTAATTAAACATCTCCCTTTTACAATGTATGTACATATATGGATGTATTTTTATCTATAACATTGAAGTTCACTAAATTGTAAGCATTAGATTTTTGCAAATACCTATTTCAACATGTTTTTGATAAATTACATATTAGTTATTTCAATTATATATATGAGAGAGAGAGTTAAAGAGAAATAACCCTAGGAATTTTGGCAATGTATATTGAATAAATTATTTTTCTTGTTTTATATGATCTACTGCCGCACAGTTGACCTGTAAATAAATATCATTTTCTTGTTGTTATACAGATAGAATGATATGCAAATTGCCTCATTTCTTGAATAAAATCTAAATCTGCATATGTCATACTGGTCATTATTTTCGTATGAGGCCTTTGGCAAAACCCTAAAATGCCCAAAGGGCAAGGTAATAAGTCCACTTCCAGTCAATTAACAAACATAAATTTTCGTTTCATGGATAAGTAATCTCAAATAACTTCGCTGTGGTCCATATACAGTTCTAGCTTAGACTGTCCAGTCCGAAAACGCGTCCAGTCTCATGTTTTATTTGTTAAATTTGGGAAATGTGTTTGGTTTCAAGAAAATCTCTCAAAGACATTAATCTGGACACTTCCTTTTGTAAAAATGTACTTTTACGAACGTTAAAGTCCTTATCAGAAAGATGCAATGCATCTTAGAATACACAACCCAGAGCGGGATTCCAACTTCGATCTCCCGCGTGGCTCGCCAACACTCTAAACATTGAGCCAAAAAAAGCAGTTGTCAGAGGTTGTATTTATACAATTATGAACCGTAACGGTTTTTCTTTAATTCTTCACTTTTCGTCATATTTAAGTTGCACGGAAAATACTGAAGGTCGTGTGATACGAGACCAGTGTAGTTCTTCGGGAGATGAGTGCAAAACACACAATACACGTAAAAAAATGGACAAAAACTGTAAATTTTGCCCGGATATTGCTCAGTCTTTAAATGCAAGCCTAATGAGCTACTCGTATCTAGATCAGGTAACTATAATAATAACGTCTCCTAGTCTTGAGACAAACGACAAATACGAGAAGTACCTTTGAATTTTTTCATTATATAGGATTGAATATTTTGGCCCTTAATTAAAGATAGTGTGGTTCTCTCAGCTCACTGTTTGAGTCTTCAAAATGAAAGGACCAGGTTCTTATTGAGTTGAATAAGCCTGTCTATCATGATTTAATTGTTTAACAAATCGATAAATGACTAGACAGCGTATAATCTGAACCTATCAAAATTTGTCCGAAAAAGAGCAACACCATTTTCATCGTTTTATAACCAGAGTTAAAAACTACTTATTTCTAGACTAGGCAGTCAAATGGTTTTATATAGTAAGCAAGGCAGAAAATGAGCATAACTGTATCTTAGTAATCAAATGTGATAACATTATAAACTTTCGATTTTTATATTATGATAATGTATTTTCTTAATGAAACAGGTTTCCATGTTCTGTGACAAAAGCGGTTCGGACGTACATGAAAGCCAGTGGCATGACAGTCGCGCACCAAACATGCAGAATCTCTTCTGTGAGCACAGGAGTGCCTGGGAAGTGATGCGAATGCACAAAGATTTCCAAGGTAAAAATACAGATGCAAGCATGTTATCTTATAGAAGTATGACAATTTGACGTAAAGGTTTAGCCTTGCCGGGCGGACACTAGTTTTATTTGAGCTATATGGAGAATCGAACATTTGTTTATGTAGTTTCGAGATGAACCTTCATGTTCTTGCTCTTAAAACAATGGTACTCATGTAAGGGATGTAGGGTCATCATGGTCCTTTTGCTATGGTGTATTAACAAGGGCAGTATGATGTTCCCTTAATGATATCAAAGTTTAGATTAAGAAAACGGACTGCTTCTGAATCAATATAAGTAATTGTGATGAAACAGAATAAACATTTTACAAAAATGATGTGGAACTGATCCTCGAAGCTATATAAATAAACCTGTCGTTTTCGGATAACGTTGAAAGAAATAATAAAAAGAAAGCGCCGGATAGAAACTAAAAATAGCGGTAATATTTTCGTTCTCCAACAGAAGTTGATTTGGATGCATGTCTAAAATAAACAGTTTGTTTCGAATGACAGGAAAGAACATATCTAAATGAACCGGTAGGTGGTTACCCCTCATTCTATAGGTATAATAGGTGATATGAGAAGAGTTCTAATTTGAATACAGCGTTAGTGTTATCTCGCTTTACCTGCGATTTTCACTAAGGATTAAAATTACTGAGCGGATATTTAACTATTCAAGTGATACCAAACTTTTTCTCATACAGTCTGATGAGATTTGTATAGTTTTTTAAACAGTGTATACTTGTTAATACTTAATCAAAAATGGTCGGTAAAAGACCATTGCATATGATTCAAATATGATTCAAATGCTAAACTTGGTAAAAAATGTTTTGTTAATTGATAAAAAGTTATATCCTTGCTGATGCAAGATACTTAAAGATGAGTATTTTCCGTAAAAGGTGCTCAATATGGCCGCAGATCGAAAGCGGCATTATCCTCTCAAACTAAAGTGAAATACATAGATGCTTTTTGGTGAAGGATAAATCACCAGAAAAATAGCTAAGTATGTTGGCATTTCAACAGGTGCTCATCATACTTTTCTCAAACGTGAAAGATATGACTGGGGTGGGTAGATTATCTGATTGCAAAAGAGCATATACAAAAACGTGTTTGAAGACGGAAAATTTCTTTAATCTTGCTAAAACAGTGCCCAAGCTACAAGGCTAAATTTTAGCTGCTGGCAATAAGAAACAAAAAACCTTTTAATCTTGCTTAAACAGTGCACAGATAACAGTGTACAATCTTTTGCAAATGTTGTCACTGGTGACGAGACGACTTAGGCTCACTGCACCGAAGAGAAGAATCCAAAATAAAGTATAGCAGTATATAAAATGCATCAGACCTCACATTTCAAATTTCATTATGGTTGTCAAGATCGTACAGGAAACAGACTTCATAAATTAATCCCTGCTTTGCAATACCAAAAGGCAATTATAATAGTGCTAAGTTTTACGTTAGTATTGGACTTTGAAAGCTGAGTAACATTTTCAATAAACGCCGACAAACAACAAGTTTACACCTGCACATGAGATGGCATTTGTGCTCTAAAATGTTGTTGAGTCTTCCAGTCTAATAATTGTACTCGCATGGCATAGTCCCTACAGCAAATCGTTTCTGAAGAAAATGTTTCGTTTTTTCCGATGTTTTTGAAACTACATAGCCTGCCGATGAAAAGAATGAAAATTTATTTTTAAAAAAATGATAAAAGATTGGAATTGTGGATATCACGGACGGTGAACATTGTGAGAGAACCAAACATAAACATACCAACGAATATTTTAGAGCAGTGATGAGTTTTTATTGAATTGCACTTTTTATGACAGGCTACTGTACCAAAAATGAAAAAAAAAGCAATTTTAATCTTAAAGTTATTGAACCAAAATTGTAACACTGTTGAATGTTACAAAGACTGGGAAAAAATAATAATCATGAACCAGGAATTGCTTACGATTGTGGACAAAGAGATGTTGTTGGTTTAGTTGTCATTTCAGCAGAGTAATAATTGTTGATTTAAATCATCAGCAGCGAATGTATTTTCAGACGACTAAGACAATTCTTTTATATATCAGGTTCTACTCCGTACCCAACATGCAAAATTTTAAACTTTCCCTCCTATTTTACTGATCATTTGTATGAACGACGTCTTTGTAATACGGACTTAAGAACGTCTGATGTAGTATTAAAATACAGTGAATTGCAAATCCATAAATAGAAGCTTAATCTCCATCAGATCATGAATTATCGCAAACCCTCGAAAGCCTTATTATTGATTTTAGTATAAATGACTTTTTCCATAATATTATTTGATTGCCGTTGCTATGGCAACTGTTTTGAGAGACAGTCCTTTTTTAATGGAGATGTTATCTGCATTTAAGTTAACTACTAAATGATAACAGTTATATAATTTGTAAGTGAATCAATTGAAAATTTAAAGATTTCTAAAATGGATTAGGTATTTATGTACAACTTACCGCATTAATAGTTTAAACACTTTGGTAACTGTTGACGTCAAATTAAGATGTATATAATTATTATGACGTCATTATAAGACTATCAATTTTGCGTTTCGTGTTACTTTTAGATATTATTTAGTCAAATAATTTTTTAATTTTCGAATACATTCTTTATGCGACTTACTCATAAAAGGAAGGGTTTTTTAAACTTTAAAAGTTTCGTACTATCTTTTAAAGCGAGGTGCCCTGAATACAACAATTATCACATTTTGACTAATTAATACACAGATATGAAAGTTACAAGGAAGTTCTAAGTATGGTTAGATTGACCGAAAGATCTTCACTAGAATAATAATTTGAAACATTGTGTAATTCAGGTCGTGATCCTTTGCCACTATCGACAAAAACCGATCCTGTCTTTGAAATTGTCCAAGACTCAGAAAAAAATCGTGTTTTTGTGCTTGACGTATCAGGAAGCATGGCTGGTGAGGTAAAAAAAGAACATTTACAAAACGTTCACTATTGTTTTAAAAGAAAATTGTGTATTTTTTACAACATGCGGTAATCATTTTACATTTTCATGCTCCCAAAAAGGGGCATACAGTAATTGTACAAGTCTGTCCGTCCATGCTAAAATCGTACAGGCTTTGTAATTTTTATAAGAAAATAAAGGTTCAAACAGTAAAACATGTTTAAAAACTTCATGCTCCGGCCAGCCTGTTGGGGAGGAAAGAGACACATACAATACGTATTCACCTTGTAAATCTATTTACTCTATATCTGATTTTTGTATGACTAGTAAACTCATTGGTACATTTCATATTTTCTATAACTGGGCTAAACTAAGTTGAAGAATAGGTTGCAAAATGTCGTCTGTCCATCGCTTCTGCTGTCTTTCTATATATAAATATATTTTTAATTAAATTGCCTCAAGCCAAATACTTTAGTGCCCATCAGAAGCATTTGTCACTTACATAAAAAGATATAAGATATTGTTTATAAATATTATTTTACAATGTCAGCATATACTGAGATCGTAAAGTGTACAATTGTGATATGATCTTAAAATACTCTAATCCCATTTTCGCACAGAAACTCCTAACATTGCGTCAATCAGCAGAATATGTCATACACGAAGTCATTAACAAAGGAAGCTGGCTTGGTATAGTCACTTTCAGTACTACTGCATTAACAGTTAAGGAAATGACACAGATTAATTCAGATTTAGATCGAAAGACTCTTATAGCGGCACTGCCTACCTCTGTCACAGGCTCCACTTGCATCGGGTGCGGCTTGGAGGAAGCTATTAAGGTTTGTATTTAAGCATCTTTAAATTACAGCAGTTCTTTTTTTTATTATTCCATACTTATATTTTATGAAGATATGATAATATTCATGTTTTCCTTCATACACATATACAGTATTTTGCTTTGCTTCAAATCCGTGAAAACCCGTCTTCTTTGTCTAGTGTTGCCACCTTGTAAACATGTAACAACGCACTGATTTGAAGGTCATTAGTAACGACCATAGCCATTTACGTGAGAAAGTTGGCAGTTTCTAAATAAGGATGAGAGTTTAGTGCTGGTCATTACTAGATGATTAACTGAACTCCCCATCAAAAATGAGTTTGAATGTGGGTGTTAACATTTACTAAACCAACATGAATTAAATTAAATTCTTTGAAAAATCTACTTAACAGATTATTAAATCTACACTTGGAGATACGGAAAATGCAGAAATTATTGTCATCTCTGATGGACAGAACAATGAAGGAAATGTTGAGTTATCTATTCAAGAAGCGGTTCGAGCAAAAGTGATCGTTTACACCATCGCTGTTTCACAAGAAGCCGATAGAGTTCTGACAAAAATTTCAAGAGAAACCGGGGGGAAACATTATACGTACCTTCAGAAAGGAAGCATTACATTTGCAGATTCGTTCAGTGAAACGATATCAGATGATCTTACATCTGCTAAAAGCCAACGCATAATGGTAAGAAGTGATTTGGAGAAGAAAGTTATCGTTAAAATGTAAAATTCACTAGTCAATGACAAGAGGATGGCTTAGGTTGTATGACAGTTAAGGCCCCTTCTCTATATGGGTATTTTTTAGGAAAATCCTTCCACATTTTAAACGGAAATTTACCTTATATTGAAATAACATTAAGCTACCAACCCCTATAATCCTTTTGCCGGGTCGAGCATTTCAGACATTTAGTCTTTGGAAAAGAAGTGTAAGCCGGGACTACTATATCTTTTAAACACTATTGTGATAGGAGAATTGCAGTCAATACAGAAGTCCCCTTCTGGTTTGAAGCTTTGTCAGCAAATGTTGTTTATTTAGAGAGGGATGTGGAGGTAGTTATGCACGTAACTGTCAATGACCATTAAGAACGAATTGCCTGCCTATCTCTATCATTCATTCTATACTTATGATTTAGATGCACTACATTTTAGAATTAAATATATAGCAAAAGATAAGGCGGAAGTGAGAGGAAACAAAATATGAATACACACATGGCACAAATTTACTCCACCCACTTCATTATGACGGGATGTTTTTAACGTAAACTTCGACATAAATTTTGGGGCTTCAAATTAGCTTAAATTATTTTTATTCATGTACTATTTTGAACAAATAGGCAAAATATCAAATACTTTAACCGTCTAGTTTTGGAGAAATTAATAATTGAAATAACAGATACCAAACTTTCTTCGATTTACTTTGTTGAAAAGCTTTATTACCATTGAAGTATATGTAAAAACGAAAGAAATTGTTTACATACTCCGCACAACTACATTATGTAATGTGGGACAATTGACTGCAGATTATTCGTTTTCATGAATATTAATTAGCAAAGGGAAGAAACTCTTCGTTCCGCACTACATGTAGATGAGTGGGGCTTGACTCGTGTCCTTCAGTGAAAATGTCCCAATCCTATACAAATTAATGCAATTGATTACTCTTCAGAGAGGAGCTAGGGCATTAGGAATCTAATACCTTAACTGGACTTACTGGACTTAAAAAAAAGTCAGCGATTTTGTAAGTCTGGCCATACGAACTAGAGCAATGCCGTATTTCATCATTTAAAGTAATGAAAGCCTTAAGACTGTTGACCTTATAACAGAAAGTACATCAAATATTGAGAAACTATGAATTGTGTTTACAAACATGGTACCAATTTACACATACAGCATCATAATAAGAGGAAATAGCATAGCAAAATTCAAAATAAATCAATGGGGATTCAGATATGCTTAAATAAATTGTATGCCTATCTTTTTCTGCACATTACAGCAAAATTGATAAGCAGTTTGAGAAAATTAACAGTGCTTCGCACTCGTGATATAATTTCCTACGCATCCGAACTCCGCTCATATATTATTCACCGATAAAATATAGGAACTTATTTATCATTTATTAAACAAAAAATACAATCAGTCTTACTCATAAAATTAAATGTTTTCAATCAAAACGAAAAACTAAAACCTAACACTAACTAAAACAATGCCTAGAGTTGGAATCAAACTAACAGTTCTCAGTGAAAAGGTCTTTTGCCGACACAAATTAATGGAATGAAGTATTCTTCAAACAAGATGTACTGCTACCGCCTTTAAACCTGTTTAAAAGTATACCTATTTCGATAGTTATGATTATGTTTCAGATGACAATTAACGAATGTTTTGAGAACTTCGTAGTGCTGGCAATATCGTAATTAATGTAGCTTAAACACGAGAGTTAAGACCGATACAAATAAGTATCGTAAATAAACAGAAAATAGCTTTTTTAATTTGACCCTTTCAGGCAATTAAGATAAAAATTTGTCGAGACAAATAACTTGTTATATAATGAAGGCAACACGGTTTAAATGCAGTCTTTCGCAAAGAAATAATCTGTTTCATCTGTTAGAAACTATAAAAAAAAGACAACAGTGATCTTAAATTAGTAACATGCGCTTATAAAACCAGAAGTGAGATTACATTTGAACAAATTAAATTGTAAAAAATTTTGTTTCCAGCTTTTGTCGGAAAAAATATATTCAACACCATCAGATACAGTACAGTTCAACTTTACAATCGAGGATGAAATAGGCTCTAATACTTCTATAACAGTTATTACAACGACGAATCAAGATCTAATGATTGAAGTGGTCGGCCCGAACAACTTCTCTCAGAGCCTCAAAACCAGTGGAAACTATGCCACACTTTTAATTCCGGGTGTTGCGATGGTAGGTTTTATATCTCTACGTTGAAGCATGCATTTTAACCAAAGTTACAGGCTAAATTCAAAGAATCGTTGTCAAACAATGCTAATCTTTACTGAAACGAAAAACAATTTGCTTTGTTTCTAATATCAAATAATATAAATACAATGCCGTTATCGTTAAAAAGATGAATTGCTACAGAAAAGGTTTCCTAGAGATAAAAAAATGAACATTTGTGCCAGATTGCAAGTAATTTCGTGTTGTGTTGTCAGTTCAGTCATCTTGAGAGAAAGCCTGATAAAATTTCATTATTCTTTAGCAGTCCTTTAGCGTAATACCGAAGTATTATGAAGAAAATATTAGTGAAAAAAATGTCTAAGTTTAACCTTTTATTGTTTTTTAACAGACTGGCTTATATGATGTTAAGATTTTCATGACCCAGAGCAGTCAGACCGTGGAGTATCATGTAAAATCCATGCCAACAAGTGATGACATTGTTAAAATATCTTCTTGGCTCTCTACAAAAAATCTTGATCTTTCTTCTGACGAGCTTCCAGCTGTTTTTGTTGGTGTTCTAAAAGGATTTGCACCTGTTATAAATGCGAACGTCAGCGCGCGCGTAGAATCGGATGATACTTCTTGTGAACTGCTACTTCTAGACGATGGCAGGGGTAGTTCATTTATAACATTATTGCTAGCAAGAACATAAACAATTTTAAATATTTTACCAAAAATATTTCAGACAAACCATCCAATAAAATACGATATCTGACACAAAATATAGAAAAACGACAGATAACTTGGGCAAAAAACAATTCAATTCTAATAAATATGTGTATGTTATAGAAATTTCTCTGATTTTGCATCTAATTATATACAGAAACAACATGTCGTGCTAATGTAAGCCACTTTAGTTACGTAACACAATTGTGCGTTACAGATCCGGATATAACTATGAATGACGGAATTTACTCCGGTTATCTGTTTCCGTCTTGCTTGGGCTCCGGGCGTGTGAATGTAAAAGGGTATGCTAGGGGAACTGCAGGGGGAACTAAAAGAACCAGAAAAGTTTTTGGAGCGCCGGCGACAGACGAAGGTTGTCAGAAGTTTGTTTTAATTTACTAACTTGTTGAAGAAAATAAGATAAAATTATAGTTTAAGTAAATATATATTTCTAAATAACAAGCAGGCTATAATACGCATGTGTAGTTACTAAATTGCCTAATCAAAATTAAGTTTAGAGGTATATTAATTAAAACTGTTTCGCTTTTTTAGACATTGTTTTGGATGAATGAATTGTTCTCTAAGACGAAGTCCTCGCTTACAGCCGAAAAAAATCCTTACAATAAAACTAAAATAAATAAGTTTAAGATTATTCTAACCTGTACCGTTGTCCGATTTTACGAGATGTTTACATAGTATCAATTAAATAATTTTAGTTGACGAAGAGCCTGAAGATTTTAAGGAAGATTTTCAACGTGTTCAGCTTTTAGAGGAACTCTATGTTACAAATTATATTGACCAAGGAAGAAAAGACATAATTGCACCCGGACGAATAACCGATGTTAACATCTACAATATCGTTAGTAAAACGACTCAGTACGGAGAAAGCCGAAATTTCACAATCACGTGGACGGCAACGGGTGATGACAAAGCTATTGGTCAAGGTAAAGTGGAAACATAAAAAATGTCGTCATAAATGAAAATTTCATTAAAAAAAATAAAATAAAATAAAATAAGCCATTGTCTTCATGTAGACTTGCTTCAAAATAATTTTTCTGCCGATTAATGTGTTCTGACGTGTTATCTTTTCAATACTTTAGTGAAATGATAATGGTAGTTATTACAAAAAAGCACTTATACTATCCTGAAGGTAAATAAAAGTTCTATATTTTTCCCTATTTTAGCCACCGCTTATGTAATGCGAATCGCTGATCATGTAGAAACTCTTCTACACAGCTTCGATTCAGCTGACCTCCTTAAGATGGAAAACTTTACCTTCACACCACAAGAAGCTGGGACGACCGAAGCACTGAAGATTGTTGTTGACGCTGAAGAGTCATACACTAAAACTGCATTTTTTGCACTTAAAGCTGTAGACGAAGCTGGTAATGCCGGAAAGGTATCGAACATTGTACCTATAGTGGTAGCGAATGGATATCGTGCTGCTGGTGAAAATGGATCCTTAGCTATCGAAACCGTAGAGTTCTTAGACACTGATCAAAACAGCTCAGATAAAGGTGCAATAATCGGTGGAGCTGTTGGCGGACTGGTTGGCTTTGTCGTACTTATACTTGTGGTATTCGTCATCTATAGAAGGGCACGAAATAAGGTGCATATTTAAAATAGACTAGTCAGGCAAAACATTAAAGTGTAAGAATACTAAGCAAAGAAAGGAAGATAAAAGTGTTTTACTCAATACAACTTGGTTAGCTTCTGTTCTGTAGCTATTCATAATGATTTATTTGAATGTTCTTCAAACAGTATTTGCCTTGTAGTTTTTACTTAAACCCGTCCGTCGAACTTAAAGTTTTAACCATACATAATACTGATTTTATTTTTAGAATTGTCTTTCCTTTAAAATGAATATCCATAGTAGAAACCAACCTTAAAATGAACAAATTCAATTACATCATTCAATGTTTCCTTTGCAGAAGAAAGAAAGTGACGATGTTCAGTTACCGAAGTATGGAGAACATTCGAACGTGTAAGCACAGTGACAAACGAAGTCAGACAAAAAGGAGTTTAGACTCAGTGGATTATATTCCAAAAGAGCTTAAACATATATAGGGAATTTGTGTGTACATATATAATTGAAAAATATACAGATGAAAAATAAGGCTTTATAATTGTGTGTGAGTGAAAATAATAAGCACTAACTTTAAGTGTAACTTCATAATACGCTGACTGGAATAAAAAATGACTAAACAAATAGTGTGGAAGTTATAGTGACAATTTTTGTGTGTACTTTGTACTTAAATTTCACTATGAATTAGACTGATACATGTACAGTAACATAACATAAATTGAGAACATGATGTGTTTAAAAGTTCCAGGATTTCACAATTACTGCCCGTTCTTATTTTATCAAGAAAGATGTCTTAATTGCGGAAATGATCTCTATCTGAACCAAATTCATTCCTTATTTTGCTCTTAAAATCAATAAACATGTTCGAAATAAAGTGCAGTATTTTTTTTCAATGATATTGCAAAAAAAACTAAGAAAAGCTTTTTCACATTGTTTAGACTAAATAGAACATGGTTCAGTCATCATTCTTAGAGTTCGTTTATGTTTCTATATATTAGTAAAATCACAGAGATCCTGGGAGTTTAAATGTTATTTAAAGAGAGAAGATATATAAAGATTTTCTTTTCTCTTTAGATCTTAAAGTTGACTTCAGTAGCTGATAAACATTATTAAGAAAACATTGTGTTATCTATTGAGGCTTTTAGATAGCGAATTTCTATGTTTTACATTGAATATATATGGAACAACAGTACTCTTCTTTAAACTAAGCTGAAGAAAGCAAAAAAGATTTTCAGTTCATATTGACTGCTTCAAAAAGTTACAGAAAATACGGGACGTTCATAGAAGAGAGGTGTAACATTCTGATACCAGTTGTCAAAATGATAGGTACTGAATTTTCAAGGGAGATAATGTTTGCCGATTTTACACCTTTTTACAGTCAACATTGTATAGTGATGCCTTACTTCAGTGGTATTTTTATGCATCCGTGTGTGTGTGTGTGCGTGTGTGTGTGGTCCAATTTTTTACCCTTTACTCTTAAATGCAGTGTACTCTAATATCTATTCGGAAATAAATATTCATCAAATTCACGTTTGCAAATCGTTTATCTGTTTTAAGTTTAGGCATGCCAGATGACTGAAATCAAATGTGGTAACCAAAACGTTTTACCTACTGAAAGACCTAACACTTTTGTGTCCTTAAAAGATGTTATAATGACATTTACAACTACATTGTATTTCAGTGATAAAAAATGTCGTAAACTACGCAATAAAGATACGTAATCAAATCGTTGCACTCGTGGACGGATGGTGACTCAGATTTTTGTGAACCAGTGTTATTTACGAACATGATGCACGGTTGGCCTCTTTGGGGAAAAATGAAAAGTGCATGCAGTGATAAAACTAAGTTTTATTTAAGCAATACTTCGAAAATAATGTCCTGTTATTAATTGCAAGTAGTTGTAAGCATTATCAACGTACAGGATTAATGTTTGCGAAAAGAAATTAGAATTTCCGAATACGAATTAGCTTACAAATCAAGCATATCTAGATAACCCTTGCAATATCCTCCTTCGCCTAACCTTTGTCTTGTTTATTCAGTTATGTGGTTTGCTTAAACATACCGACTTACTATTTTCTGTTTATATTCATGGTGAAAGAAGCAGTCGTATCATTTGTAGGAGTAAGTTATAACAGCTATACACATTGAAAAGAATAAATATCTACAACGAAATTATACATCGCTCTTGATGTTTATATCCTAACTTTTCAGTTTGTTTGTTTGTTGTTGTTGGTTCAGTTAATATCATAGAAGCGTGAATACTTTCAATATGAAAATAAGAAATCGTATGTACTTTCTATTAAATCTTTCAGCTGATGCATAATTTTAACACAGACTTTAAGACTCGAGACTAGTAACGCATATATAGAACAATGCGCAAGAGACAATGTTACGGTCTTTTAAAGGCGGCTGCAATGCAAACAAATTTTATTTCTTCGTGTAGCACCTCATTACAGTTCAATCCTTATTTTGAATAATGGGCTTAATTTTGCTAAAATATAAAGAATAAATCTGATTATATTGCTTGACTAATCAGTCTTGTAATACATTACAACTGAACTATATCTCACATTGAGTGTCATCTCAGTATCGCCTCCACTGAATGTTCATAAAATTATGATATCGCACACCTGCAGACGTGACGGAACACCGATATAATATCAAATATATAGTAAGGCGCCATTTTGTAACATTTGCTTACATGATAAGGCTGTTTCAACGTCTATAAAACGCCGTGCGCGGCTACGGCCAATGATGTTCCTCGGTCGCGGCGAATTGCGGTAGATTATGGTAACGACAATCATATTGCTGCTTTTGCTGCCGGTCTGTCTAGCCCAGTGTAAGTACAATTATGCATTGTTAATGACTCGAGTAAAAACAAACTTTTTTTTCTGCAAAAAGAATTGTGTCTTTTTTTCATCTTAGATTTTAGGCGTTTACCGTTGTTAAGTTAATTTGCTTTCAAAAATTGCTTCTTTGTTGTTTTTTCAATATTTTTGTGTTAGGCTTTACATATAAATGAAAGCAAACTTTGAAACATCTGGGACAGATCAAGCTGTTACCTGAATAATACAGGAAGACTGTATTTTGTTTGTGTTCAAGATTTCTTTTTGAAAAAGTCTAAATTCCTCATTTTATTGTTAACAGATTTTAAATTATTGATTGTGCCTGCTATTATTCATAAAGAACTTTGCTTTACCATGTAAAACAGAATAATGAGGCTCCTAAATTAAGAATATTAGTAAAAGACTTTGTAAGTATCTTTATTTTATAGTTGATCCAAATGCACTGAATCAGAATTTCGGCAGTAGCGGATTTGGGGGAACCAGCAACGCCACTGGAACATTCGACCCAAATGGTGCTAATTCTGGATTCGGCATGTTGAACACTGGAACAAACACCACCGGAAACTTTGGATCAGGTTTTGGTTCAGGCTCTGGGTTTGGAACTGGTGGTACTGGGTAAGCTATCTTGTTATGTTTGGGAAATTTAAGCTCTTGATGTACATTCAGTAAAGCAGACGGATAGTTTACACAAACAGATTTACAACTTTATGTAGAGCTTATAATGTATCTGATTATTTATATTACTTCTCTCTGAAATACTCGTGAACGTTACATTTTGAGTAAGCACATATCAGAATGATTAGTTATAACCCCCAAGAACTAACTAGTCCTTTTAAGATGAAGTGCATATATAGAGGATATTCAAGTTTTTTCTATAAATACGGGATTCATTTTCATCGAGTGGTTTGAAAATAAATATTTCACGAGTGGCAATAGCCACGAGTGAAGTATGATAACTTTCATACCACGAAATGAAAATAAATCCCGTATTTATAGAAAAAACTTGAATTTTCATATTATTATATACTTTCTCTCTTTTTTGACCATACAATTCGAAAGAATTCCCCTTTAATTTTGTATATTGGCTGAATTTTTATAGAAAAAAGTCCGGCAAAACACCAGTGAAAATACGGAAAAATATTTCACTTTAGTGAAAAATGAATTTTTACAGTGAAAATACGGAAAATGAATATACTCATTTGGTTTCATCAATATTTTCAATATTTCATTTATAAGTATATAATAAAGTCCAAATATTTTTATAAGTTTCTTTTGGCTTATCTGGCAAATTTTGTTTAGCATAATGCATAAATGCACGAATTGATAAAAAATAAAAACACAGAAAATATTTATACACTTTCAGCGGTTTTAGTGGAAGTGGCTTTGGCTCCGGAAGTACCGGCACCGGAAGCACTGGCACAGGAAGCACAGGCACAGGCGGCACGGGTACCTTTGACCCAAACCAGTTTGTCAATGGCGGTGGCTCCTCCGGTACATTTGATCCAAATGCTCTTAACAACTTTGGTCAAATGCCAAATAATACCATGTCTTTTGGAAAAAGGAAATAAAACAAATAGACGTTTCATGTCTAACAATATTCTTTTAATTTAGTACTGAAATAAAGATATAGTACGTTCGTAACGAATGCAAAGTTTTTCGTATAGCAATACATAGTTCATGCTGTAATGGAATATAGCTTTACGTGTGATGGTAATACAAATGTCTAGTATTAAACAGCAAGTCACAAAATCACAGTTTAAACATATTGGTTCATAAACTAGCAAAACAAAAATGATTTATATTTATATGTATTTATAGTCCTGAGAGGTACTGTATAAAATCAATTCTTTGAACCTCTACGATAGACTCTTCTAAAAGAATCGCAGCGTATTCTTTTTAAATCAACTTTTATTTCTTTCTTCATCTTATGAGATTTCTAGTCGGTAATATTCAGCTGCACTGAACTTGACTGTTTCGAGTACCTTAAATACAAGCATCAGAAATGCTCAAACGAGTACGCACGCACAAATTCATACTTTCCCAATTATATCAAAAACCATATAATTCTAAGCCACGGCTTAAATCATTCAAATTTTAGATGACCATTCTGCTGACCTTATAATGTTTGGAAATACATTCTCACAAGAATCTTGGACGACAGAAGCACTAAAATATTTAGAGACGCTGATATGTTGTAAACTTAACCTGCAATTTTGGCAATCAAAGTTGGTAATGTCGGGAAGGTATCGAACATTACACCTATAGAAGTAGCGAATGGACATCGTCCTGATGGTGATTTGATCGGATATCCTCACTTTTCAGTTTAACTGAAAACATTGTCTTAATGAGAACATTAGAATAAGTAGTAAGTTCCAAGATGTTAATACACGTGTTCACGCAGATCACATCAACTTGATATGAAAGAAATGCTTCTGGTTCAGAATGGAAGGTGATGTTGTTCAGAAATTATTGTACAATTACAATTTTACAACCAGTTGATCTTATTTGATGAATTGTATAATTTAATTAATTTGTGTGGTTTGATATATACCTATTTGATATTTTGCTATGCATGATTTGACATGCAGATATACACGTTACACGTTTTAAGCAGTAAATGTTTTCTATATTCCCTAGTGGTTTTGGATGTGAATTGGAATACTCAGGTACGCTAATGTAAAAAGACTTAATTAGAATAGGAAATAATATACTGTCAGTCAATTGTACTGAACAACCAACAAAAAAGATCACATTGTGCTCACATATGATGCGACCTAGAGGAGGTCAATAGAAAATATGAATGTGGTCAGTCCGTCCCACTTACGTCTTAGGTTTTTTTTCTGTTAAGAACCAATGGCTTTTGAGTTGCACATAATATCTAAATAACTAAAAGTATACACAGTAACGTAGACGTCTGTCTACTTCTGTAAAGTGGTAAGGACTTATTATAAAGTAGAATAAAGTATTTCCACGCGTTAAGGAAAATAATTTACCTGTATGCGGTTCGATTTGTCAACGAAATTTTTTTTATATATCAAAAGGTGATATAGACTACAAATTAGACTCAAATTAGCATAAATATTTACAATCTTTATGATATAGCTGCGTTCAAATATAACGTTCGTTTGTCATTTTTCTGTATATTTGCTTTTTTTGTCGATTGGAGGTGGACACAAGGCCAAGGTGGTCGAGCTTAGAACCGGAGTCGGTGTCAATGTATTAGCTGTTTTGTTCGTATGTTACGCCCGTATTAATTGGATTTTAGTCCTACAATAAAGAGGCAAAAATGCATAACATATGCTTTCAGACATAAGCAACTGCATACGCTTTTTTCTATTAAAATTTTTACATACAATACATTTTAAGCTGTTTAATGGTATTCCTCTTATTACCTCCTGCCGGCCCGGCTAGCTCAATCAATAGAGCATTGGATTGTCAATCTTGACGATCCCGGTTCACAATCCCCATCAGGGCCGGTAAAATTTCTTCGTGATAATTGATCTATAGGTCATTTGTCCCTCACCTCTGAAACAAGTGAGGAAGTAATCAGTCACTTGTGGAGAAACTGGTTAGTAAACTGGTTGGACTGACCGCCGGAATATGACCTTAGCTGTTAAACTGGCGTTAAACCCCAATAAAACCAAACTAAATCTTATTACCTCCCTTCTTAGTGGAAAAGGTATACAAATTGACTCTCAACGGGTGCCAAACAGAAGGATCCCTATTGTACAAAAATCTAAATAAACACATTTCCAATTTTGAAATAACAGAGCAATTGGTTAAACAATTGAAAATTTAAAAAAAACATCAAAATGTGGTTAGTAGGAACAGTCTTCCAAAATCAACGATTTTATCTTTTCGATATTTTTTTTATAAATTTAGATGATGTTGGACCTGGAACACATTAGGTTTGATAGATTAGAAACTATCATTATATATTACTTCCCATCCTTGAATCTCCACATCAAACAATAAATTATATTTTAATAGGCATATGGCATTTGAAAAACTCTCAGGTAAATGATATCTAAATATATTTGATGAGACCAACGATAGTGTTAAATCTTTCGTTTTCTTGTGTCTCATATTTCAGTTAGATAAACAGGGTGAATGTTTTTATATAATGTAAATACAAAGTATAACGAAGTTATTTCAAGGACAAACGATAAAACATTTTTATTGGTTGAACTCGTTTGTTTTCAATCGCCTGTTTTAAACATTAAGCAAAACACAAAACAGCTGAATGGCAGAAGGTAAACAGTAGAAGGTACACTGCATCTCTTTTTTTTTCTACAATTTTTAAAATACCTTGTTGCTTAGGATAATTGAACGAAAGGAATAGCAATGCGTTTTCAAAAGAACTTAACATTGTCGTTAATTTTAACGTGTCTACATATTTTGAATGAGATCAGAAAAAAAACCCACTCAAGCATTACTGCTGCTAGTTCAGTAGATGTTTTTGGTTTATGTTTGCATGTCTAATTATACAACTGCCACAGGCAACTGCCACTGATATAGCTCTGCATTCACCGTCCTGACGAACATTTCTGTGAATAAAATATATCTCCAGTATATGACCCTTAATGGACAGATACTAATGTACATCTTCACAAGCTACTAAAACAATTCGACTAGAATTGATTTCTCGGAAAATCTTAAATGATCTAGATAAATTACATCTACTAAAGCATCATTAACTAAAACTTGTGTATGACAAACATAAGCACTTTGTATATATTAGTGTTCATTCGGAGTGTTTTATAGAAATTAAAACTGTTGACAGGAGCAATATCAACGGAGACGTTTTTAATTTCTATAGAACTCTACGGATAAATGCTAATATGCTTAGTAGGATGATTTACTTGACCTTAACGCTTTTTTATGTCATAGATTGCTACGAGCGCGTGACAAAAGTAAATCAAGGTCAATGTCACAATTTGTCATTCTGAATTAATGTATGATGTTTTGGGTCCGCTCTGTTTCTCTTTTATTTCTTAAAGATAATTTAAACTACTTTGCAGAAATGTTAACCATACTCAGACAATGTGCACAGCCTATGTTCCAGATGGCTGAGATCAAGGTCAAAGTCATTATGATTCAATATGTGAAATTTCGTGTCTGCTATGTAGTCCTTGAACCAACTGAAGAAAATTATTTTTAAAAAAATTAGTAAAAATGTTAACCATATTGGGAAAATGTGCAGAGCATAAGTTTTGGCTTGTTCGCCTCAAGGTCAAGGTCACACTCATTATAATTTGTGTATTACTTGTGAAATGTTATATCCGCCCTGTATCTCTTGAATTGATTGAAGGAAATTTAAATTGTTTGGCAGAAATGTTTATACACCGAAGGGACATATTATGTTATGCCCCTGGTTCTCCATCCGTCTACGGGGTTGTCTGTCTGTTAGCAATTTCTGTTTCGCAGAAATATTTAAAAACTGCTTTAAGTTACCAGTTATTGAAATATATAGATGTAATACCTTAAAGACAGATGGCAGATAGGATTCATGGTCAATGGTACGTACGGGCCACTTAGCTTACTTATCTTGAACTGCTTGTTAAATAACTGTGGAACATTGGAAGCATACTACATTGACCATAAAATTGGTACGCTCCCTTAGCAGCTATGTGTATACACTTCCTTTCTTCACACCGCTGCTTTAATAAGAGTAGATTTGTGATATTGACCTTTACAATGAACATTTAAACAATCAATGAAAGTGCACCAATATCCCTAAAATCGAAAAATCCTTAAAACCATTTTTCATTGGTTTAAACGATCATGTGATTCCGAAAATTATTAATAGACAGGTGTTTTCTGACAATTTTGTAAACACTTTTCAATTACGCATTTACGCTAACATCTTAATACAGCAAATAAACATCTAAAAACAACCATACCATCTTGATTTTAACCTTTTTGATAGTTTTACTGTTTTATTTACGCATACATATTAAAAACACTTTGAAAAGTGAAATACATAAGTAACATGCAGACATGCATTGTTTATTTACATTTTAGGTTGTCAGGTGTATGTATGGACGTTTCGTTGTAGGCTAGTCACTGATTGGCTGAAAAGTAACTGTGGATTTCCCTTTCTAAAAATAAAAATATCGTTCTGAAAATTGAATTTTAGCAGAGGTAAGAAAGTTTAACATTTGACCGATGCGCAGGAGAGTACTAAATTGGCTGTACGCAAGGTAAAACATAACCAAAAACTATTCATTAAACAATAAACATTTTGAACTTATTTGCAGACATTATTATAATATTGCCTTTATATATAAACCACACCTAATTATGTTTCCTGTTGTTAAGTGTTAAGGTCTTCTACTGTCAGAAGCTTTCTTAGGGCGTATATTGACCCCGCTTCGACTTGATTTTAGTTGCACTTCCCCTTTTTTATCTCGTTACTTCAGTTCGTGGGAACGACATAAAAAGGGGAAGTGCAAGTTAAAAAAAACAGCTATTAGTATATGTACCGTAGTTACAGCTGAATAACTTGTTCTATAATTCATATATAGACTCTCTTCTTTGTTTTCAAACGTTATTCTTTGACATAGTTTTCATTAAAAAGGAACGCTTTTGTCGAAAATTGTAACTTAAATTGATTTTCTTCTGAACAAAAAAGCGGCGTATTTGGTTGAATTACAATATTTCAAGGAACATTTTACACCTAAAAAAGCCCCAATATACCCGAAGCGACACAGGGATCAAGATTAATTGTATTGTAATAATGTTGCTATGTTTTTGTTTATTGTTTAACAGCACGAACCGGGTTAACATAATATTTTTGATATTTTAAAGAACTTTTTGGGATGATTATTATGCAGTTTATTTCGTTAATTGATACGTTTATTCTAATGTCTGAAATTCTCATTTAAGTATTTTTGAAGAAACACAATGACATGTTTTGACGCGACGCCATTTTTGTATTGTGACGTCACGTTATTGTTGTTTCTATCCGGTTCGCGCTGTTTATTTATATAAAATATTGAAATAAAGGAAACCTGATATTCACTTTATGTGAGATCGGGAATAAAAGAAAAATTTGTTCCCGAGGGAAAACCTCTCAGAATTGTCTAAGGCACTGCTCAAGAAGCAGAGTAAGACCAGGAAGCGCGGGAAGCGCAGCCAGACTAAAGCAGAGGTAGACCAGTAAGCGCAATTAGACCAAGAAGCAGTGCTTTAGAAGCGCAGCAAGTCTAAGAAGCAGCAACTCGAGGAAGCGCAGCAAGTCGTAGAAGCGCAGCACGTCTAAGAAGCGCAGCAACTCGAGGAAGCGCAGCAAGTCGTAGAAGCGCTGTAAATCGAGGAAGCGCAACAAGCCTTTGAAGCGCAGCAAAGCAAATCTAGGAAGTGCAGCAACTCCAGCAATGCAGCAAGTCCAAGAAGCGTAGCAAATCCGAGAAGCGCAGCAAGTCTAGTTGCATTCATCCAGGCTAACATAACCTAGTTAAGACATTGTCACCTTAGCTAGTGAACTTCCCACTATACAACGTTTGACAACTGGGGGCTCGTCCGGGATCACTACAAGAAGGTTAAAACTAGTTCTATGTCTGGAAGCAACATGAATTACGAAGAGTGGTTTCGAATGGGTGAGAGATTTGGTCTGACGGGACAAAACCTAGCGCTATTCATTCGAGACAAGGAAGTAGAAGTTTTCGCGCGAGAGGAAAGATTGCAAAGAAGAGAAGATGAAAGAAGAAAGTTGGAATTGCAGTTCCAGCTACAGATAAAAGAGCGGGAGCTAGAGATAGAGATACTTCGGGCCAATAGCGGTACGAGTGAGGCTAGTACCAAGGCATTACGGCCGAAGTTGCCGAAGTTTGATGAGAAGCAAGATGATATGGATGCCTATATTGAAAGGTTTGAGAGATTCGCAAGAAACCAGAATTGGAGCGAAGATACTTGGGCGGTGAGTCTGAGTTCGCTTTTAACTGAAAAAGGCTTAGAGGTCTACACGAGCATGCCTCCATCTGAAGCGAGTGATTATAAAGCCATCAAAGTTGCTGTTTTGAAGCGATATCAGCTCACTGAAGAAGGCTTTAGAACCAAGTTTAGGACGAGTAAGGCAGACCAAGGAGAGACTGTATTCCAGTATGCTGCCAGACTAAGAAGATACTTTACTCGTTGGACAGAGATGGCGAGTGTTGAGAGTATCTTTGAAGCTCTATGTGACCTAATGATAAGGGAGCAATTCATCAGGAGTTGTTCCGTAGAATTATCATTATTTCTGAAATAGAGAGCTCCGAGTTCGATGGAGCAAGTGACCAGATTAGCGGAACAGTACGTTGAAGCGCACGGGGGGAAGTTTACGTCTTCAAAACAAGCTTTTAGCAGCACTTCAAAGGGAGGTGATAGCGAAACAGAGGACGATAAAATGCATCAATCTGGCGAAGTAAGTGTTCCTAGGAAAGAGCCGAAAACTTGTTTTGTCTGTAGGAAGCAAGGTCATCTTGCAAAAGACTGTCGAAGCAAACAGCCAAACAAAGAAGGGCAGAAAATGTAAAAAGAATTTCTGCTGCGTGTATGCAAGCCGAGACGAAAGATGCCGTACTTACAAAAAAATTAAGCAATGGGCAACTGAAGCTGAAAAATGGAGAACTGCTCCCTGTGTTTTCCGGCGGTTGCACCATAGAAAATATTGAGGGTTCAAGAAACCTTGACATACGAAGAGGACTTGTGAATTCACAAGAAGTAAAGGTCCTTAGAGATACTGGCTGTGAGTTGGCAGCAGTTAGAAGGACGTTCGTTAAGCCAAGTCAGTACTTGGATAGGCGGACGGTTTTATTTTATGCCTACCAATGAAATATAGGGAAATATCAGTGAGATAAAAGTGATAATCCACTGTTTTGAATCAGTGAAATTACCATTTTGATAATCCACTGTTTGTGCCGGAACTAATTTCCCCGCCACGTAAATACAAGAGAATCCGCTGTATTTTAGACAGTGACAGCGAGTGAAATTTATTTACCTTGTTAAATCCAGTTATAATATTGAATTCCTGAGCCTAACTAGTTGTGAACAATGATGAAATTCGCCATAAATTATTTAAAATGTCTGATTCGTTTACATAACTCACAAGGACAATATCCAATATGGCCGACTTTCAATTCAATTGATTGAATATTACTCGGTATTAATCCGCTATTATAATTAAAGTATGTATGGCTAAAATTCAATAAATATTGATAAACTGTGTAGAGAAAAATAAATGTTATTTGATGAAAGTGTATTCAGTTTATTTCAGCAGAAGTAAAGTTATCATATGTATTGGAGATTGTCTGCACTTTTTTTGTGCGGAGTAACGGTTTGACCAAAGTACGCATTAACTGATTTGGGGCTCACCATGGGGAATTTATTGAAGGCCCTGAGTAAAAATGTCATAAAATACCCATTTTTGACGTGTTGGCATAAAATAAAAAGAAAATTTGTTTGTTTTTTTAGTGGAAGATGGGAATTTATTTCATCTGGTGAACACCATATGTTTATATTTTCACTCGTGGCTGCGCCACTCGTGAAAATATCACATATGGTGTTCACTCGATGAAATAAATTCTCATCTTCCACAAAAACAAACAAATATCCTCTATGTGATAACCATTGACGGAGAGGCGAAGGTCGTACCTATGGCCAAGGTACAGGTAGACACGCCATACTTCGTGGGGGAATCGAAGTAATGGTTCCGGAGAGACTCATTTGCGATCTCATCTTAGGCAATACGGAAGGGGTAAGAGACTCCCTGATCCGATGTGGGTGCCGAGAATAGATGAGGAAAAGTCTGCTGCGGATATGACGAAGCTGCAGGCGGATGAAGCGCTGTCTGGACGTGGAGTCCAGGAGGAAGAGCAGTGCAAAATCTCTGAGATTAGCGGACCGCACGGGTGTGCCTCCCGACGGGTAGTTCCAAGGTCGTTTAGTAATGTGGAAGTGGCACCTGCGTTTGGAGCATTGGTGAAAGGTTCTCCATCTACACGTGAAGCGTTAAACAATAAAGTGACCGGTTTTTGTGGGCCTGGTACGAGCTATGGTGAAGCGAGGTGTGTGTGTTCATATGACAATCATAAGAAGAGTAATCAAGACACGCAAAGCACTGAAGAAACAATTGCAGCAAATGAAGAAAAGCTGAAATTAATCTTGCCTTGCAGTTTGGAAATATACATATATTTCTTTAAAAAGGGGGGCTGTTGTCAAGATTAATTGTATTGTAATAATGTTGCTATGTTTTTGTTTATTGTTTAACAGCACGAACCGGGTTAACATAATATTTCTGATATTTTAAAGAACTTTTTGGGATGATTATTATGCAGTTTATTTCTAATTGATACGTTTATTCTAATGTCTGAAATTCTCATTTATGTATTTTTAAAGAAACACAATGACATGTTTTGACGCGACGCCATTTTTGTATTGTGACGTCACGTTATTGTTGTTTCTATCCGGTTCGCGCTGTTTATTTATATATGTGGATTTGAAATAAAGGAAACCTGATATTCACTTTATGTGAGATCGGGAATAAAAAAAAAAATGTTCCCGAGGGAAAACCTCTCAGAATTGTCTAAGGCACTGCTCAAGAAGCAGAGTAAGACCAGGAAGCGCAGCCAGACAAAAGCAGAGGTAGACCAGTAAGCGCAATTAGACCAAGAAGCAGTGCTTTAGAAGCGCAGCAAGTCTAAGAAGCAGCAACTCGAGGAAGCGCAGCAAGTCGTAGAAGCGCAGCACGTCTAAGAAGCGCAGCAACTCGAGATAGCGCAGCAAGTCGTAGAAGCGCTGTAAATCGAGGAAGCGCAGCAAGCCTTAGAAGCGCAACAAACCTTTGAAGCGCAGCAAATCTAGGAAGCGCAGCAACTCCAGCAGTGCAGCAAGTCCAAGAAGCGTAGCAAATCCGAGAAGCGCAGCAAGTCTAGTTGCATTCATCCAGGCTAACATAACCTAGTTAAGACATTGTCACCTTAGCTAGTGAACTTCCCACTATACAACGTTTGACAACAGGATGCGGTGATAGTAGTGTGCATAGGATATGTACAGATGCTAGAAACAATGTTTGAACTTGAAAACTTTGCGTTCAGCTAATTCCTTTTCCGACAATTCAGCCTTTGCTTTAATGTAACTTAATACACTGACATGATTTTTGTCAACAATATATTTAACCAACAAGGGACAACAGATAATAAATAAATAATAAATGGCAAAGAAATGTTTTCTTTTACGTTTCAAGTAATAATCATTGCGCGTCATACATTGCCAAAATAACTACAGTTGTGGAAAGGAAAAGGCAATGGATCATTGAAGTTTTTACTTGTTTTCAATTCCTTATCAAAAGTTATTCCTTGTCTTAACTAACGCTTTATTTCTAAAATGGAAAATTCTGTTTTTTCGGCAGTGGTAGAATAGGTATTTCTCTCGGCATCGATTATTATGAAACTAATGATAATTGCTGGAAAATTTTATTTTATATATTATTTCAGATAAAAATCAATCAATTTAATCGCTATTTAAAAAAAGTTCATTATTTCTATTTTCTGCTTTCTGATTTAAAATCCAACCTCCATCTAAAATCTATGAAGTCATTTTGATATTAACTTTAGAGACAAAGCGCCTACATGCATATTTTCTGAAGTGCACTGTTTACTTTACGACACCGAATTTATATCTAATCTTCATTTTAAACACAAACCTCGTAATATTTTCATTGTACAACATATGCATACTCAGATAAAGGCAAATACATTAAGTGATTTTTATATAGTTCTGCCAGGACGTAAAGAAATGCGCGGTAGATAGTGTAATATTCAGATCAAATATTAGACGCAAATGTTTTAAGTTCAACAAGACGGATAGTATTATTAGAATTTTGCGTTATGGCTGATACTAAAATTTATTTATTTTTGTTTCTGCTAGTAAGAGAGACAGCTTCAATTCATGTCAACGATGGAGGATATGAGGATGTACACATATTTGTAAGGGAGACCAATGATGAAAAAGATGGAAACTATCTGCTGAAACGAATTCAGGTACTGGTGTTAGATTTATGAAATTAAATAAGTGTGCATACGTATTAATCCGTATTTGTGTAGTATCAACCCACACTTTACGTACAGCTTTCATCTAATATATAGGAAGAAGCATATGGTTTACCATTTAATTTATCTCTCTGAAAAGAATTTCAGATAAAGGCAAGATACAATGCAAGTAACACTGATAATGATTAATTATAAAGAGCATTTTCTTATGGTCTTAAAAGTCAGAAAAGGTTCCAAAGAACCAACTGTTTTATAGATATACCAATGACTTAAGGCTTTTTTAAACTAAAAACGAAGACAACGAAGTAGAAATTTATTTTACTTTCATGTGAAATATTTTATTATCTTAATAATTATCATTAATTAAATATCATCACACAGGAAGTGTTTACCGAAGCCTCCAAGCTGATGTTCACGGCTACACGACAAAAACTCTTCTTCAAGAATATACGGATTGTCGTTCCAAAATCCTGGTCCTTCAAACCTGGGTATAAGAAAAAGGCGGTGCCATCACTGTATAAACAATATATAGTGGTAGACAAAGGTGGAATCAAGGCACCCCATGTTAGAGGACTTATCAAATGTGGCGGAGAAGGAAATTACATGTACTTGCCTGCAGACGATTTTGTGCTTAAGATAGGCACTACCAACTGGGGCTTGCATGGTGACAAACATTTTACTCATATTATCTTGCATAAATGTACAACCTCAATTTTATATTTGCATCAAACAAACAATTCTTAAAAAAAAAACATGAAAATGTTCAAGAGCTCTCTTATAAATTGCTATCTTCCTTTTGCTTTGTGTTTTCAGATCGTGTAATTATGCATGAATGGGGTCATCTTCGATGGGGTTTATTTGATGAATACCCTGTAAAAAATAAGTATTTCTATCAAGCAGATGGTATTTGGAAACCGACAAGGTATAAAATATTTAAAAACAGAACAAAAGGTAGTAGAATAAAGACCAACATTATAGCACTTTTGTTCGCTTTTGCAATGCATATGTCATATTTAAAGATGACACATTTTTAGAAAAAATAAAGATAAAAGACTAGGAAATGATGTGTAGGACCAACGGGAAAATGCTGATTTATCTTTAGACGACGCAATACTACTGATTTAACAGTCTGCACTAGTTTTCATGTTGTTAATAAATACACCTTTATATTTAAATGAAATCTACATACCATATTTAACGTTTCATGTTTGTGTCGGATTGATTACCTAGCTCTGTCGATTAAGTTTTCAATTTAATATTGAGTTTTTAATTGTTTGGATAAAAAGTTACCTTTTTTGGCAAATGCTCCGCCTTTGTTTCATGTTCTCTTTGGTTGAGGTCGTCAAGATACAAAGTCAGATTAAACAGTTGGTTGTAGCATAGGATTTCTGGTTTTATCCTCTTTATCATGGTATATGTTTTGATATTCTGGGCTAATATCTTTTCAGTTGCACTGAAAATATTAAAGGGCGTGTAGTGAAAGGAGAATGTAATTCTACAGAATATTGCAACACAGACAATACTGGGATCAAGATGGACAAAAAGTGTACATTTTGTCCGGATGTTAAACAGTCTATAAACGCAAGTCTGATGACTTACTCGTATCTAAACAAGGTAAAATCCACAGTCTTTGCAGTCAGACGTCATACGAAAAAGACGGAACACCGTCCTTGCTGGGGTTTATCTTGAGCCAATATTTAGCTCAAATGTTTTTGTCAGGTGTACTTTTATAAATAATCTGGTTATAGCAAAAGAATTACAATGTTGAGTTTTCCAGGTCTGATGTTAAAAATTTGATTTGCATATAAACATTCTTTTCATGTGACTATCTGTAAACTAAGTGAACATATAAACATATAATTGTTTAAAGTAACAGACCACTCTCCGTTTGAATAGAAAATCTCAAAAAATGAAAAAGGGAACTGTATTTCTAACATACTGATAAAATATGAAAGTCCCTTTAAGCGAGAAAACATCGCCAAATCGTCAGAAAAGAAAACAAAGGTTGAAGTTTCGATTTGACATCAACGTGAAATAACTTTAAATCATTATAGCTGACGAAAACCTTATTATTTGTGCTACTGTCTATTATACTGTTGTTCTTTCTGAATAAGTTATTACTATGTTCACGATGAAGTGTTTATAGAAAACAAAGTCAAAGAATTTTAAGTCTGTTGATCTAAGTGAGCAAATCATTACTACAAATATTTTTATATGACACTGTTCTATCAAACAGATTTCTATGTTCTGTGACAAAAAAAGTTTGGACGTCCATGAGAGCCAGTGGCATAACATCCGCGCTCCAAACTTGCAAAATCTTTTGTGTAATCAGAGGAGTGCCTGGGAAGTAATGCGAATGCACAAGGACTTTAAAGGTTTACTCTTATATCAACATAATCGTCTAGCTACAATTCGTGTCCTAAGAACAATTTCACAATTTTTTAGCTGTACTTTCCTGATATACTGGAAATGAAAAAATGCTTCTAGAAGAATTTGTCTGAATATATACCCCTACTTGTATGTTTGTTTTCATATCAATCATACTTATGTTTAAGCTGAACATGTCATAGATCTATGGTTCTTATTAATTTCTTGAGTAAATATATCTTCTAATATATCTAAAAGCATTATGCGATCAAGTATCTAAAATATTTCATCAAGTGCGCTGATAAATTATTATATGTCGGAAATTACAATTAATCGGTAAATTACATGCAGCATTATACAAGTGTACTATCAATTTCATTCCTCAGAAAGTCGTACGATGCCGCTTTCAACAGATACCAGACCTAAATTTGAGATTGTCCAAGATTCAGAAAAATATCGAGTATTTGTTCTTGACATATCTGGAAGTATGTCCGGTGAGGTAAAGAAAGTTGTCATTATTTTAAGGGTTTGTTTTCTTTTCGAGTAATACTCATTTCTTACAAATAATGGTTCATATGAATGGTTCCTTATATAAGCATGTCATGAAGATTTTTCCTCCAGAACGCTATGAATAGACAAAGTACAAGACAGCTCCTTAATTTTCCGTTTTTTACAGAAACTCTCCAGCTTGAACAAAACAGGAAAGTATGTTATTCAAGAAGTCATTCCTCAAGGAAGTTGGCTTGGCATTGTTGTTTTTAATGGCACCGCATCAACGGTTAAACACCTGACACAAATTAATACAAAGTCAGATCGTAATACGCTTGCAGCGGCTCTCCCTACATCCGCCGGAGGTTCAACCTGCATTGGGTGCGGTATAGTGGAAGCCATAAAGGTTTGTCTTTATCATTTACTATGAATTCCTTTTGATGTAAGTTAAGAAAGCAATAGTCAATATTTTTTGAAATTATACTTGTAAATAATGTTATTTTGTAAATTTCTCAACAGATTTTGAAATCAACCCTTGATGATGTTGAAAATACTGAACTTATTGTCATTTCTGATGGAGAAAACACTGACGGTGACCTTGAGTTAACTATTGAAGAAGCTGTTCGTGAAAAGGTCATCATTTATACCATCGCTATATCACAACAAGCTGACACAGTTCTGGCCGATATTTCTCAGAAAACATCAGGAAAACATTACACATACCTTAAGCCTGGCAACATTACGTTTGCTGATTCGCTTATCGAAACAATAACGGGTGATCTTACATCAGAAAGAAACCAACACGTATCGGTAAGAAATAAGTACTATGTAGATATTTCGAAAGCAAGAGTCTGTCATTAAAAGAGTCAAAAGGAACCATTCGAATTAAATTCAGAAAATAATTACTAAATGTGTCGATAAATAGACTACAGCAAAAAACGAAACAGAATCCTTGATCATTCTTGAACTTGAGACTATAGGTGAGTGGCTCATAGAAAATAAACTATCCTTACATCTAGGTAAATCTGAATCTGTTCTTTTTTATCTTAATTAAGTACTAGGTCAATTCTCAGTCTGGCATTAATGCATTTAATTGACAAATTAAATAAGACTTACCTGTAAGTTGAAGTTTGATATTCATTTTGTGAAAAGGCGCGATCACGTGACCAAAACCCTTCAGATCTTTAGCGCCAGGTAAATTAGACTCTGAGAAGCAGGATTTGTTAACCATGGCGGGCGAAATTTGGGTGGGCATGTGATTCTTGTAGTTAGGGACTAACAAAATTAACATCAAACTTCAACTTACAGGTCTTGTCTTGTTTAATTTGTCAATTTTGTTATCCCTATCTAGCAAACAGAATCACCATGAGTTTTCAGATCTTCCTGCTTCAAGAGTCTTGACTATAAACTTGTCACATAAGTATATGAGCGGTGAAAAGGGATACAATCTAACAAAGAAACAGTTTTCATTGAAAAACTATAATAAATCAAATCTGATGTGTAAACCAAACTAAAACTACATTATCATTTTCAATCATATTTAAACAATATATGCTGCTGATATTACTGTCTCTATCTGCTTTCATCTAGTACAGCATGTGCGAATTCTAAATTGTTTGTTATCCCTCGTTTATAAAATCGTCGAAAAGTGCAGTCTTTTTCTTACATCCCGCCGTTCTTAACACAGTTTCGACAGGAATTTTTGAGGATGCGGCACTGGTTGACGCGCTGCGTGTGTTATGCGGCTTAAACATACTCTTATCCATTCCTGACTGAGACAATACCGTTTTAATCCATTTTCCCAATGTTCCTTTTGAAACACTCTTAAACGGTTTCTGATAACTAATGAACAATTGACTTTCCGTATCACGAAGTGTTTTGGTTTTATCTAAATACTCTACCGACGTTTTCATAACACATATATTTTCATTATCTGGATATTTTTGAATAAACACTTCTGAAAGATGTTGCTTTTGATTACTGGTTTTTAGTAATTCACCTAACCTTATTTTTATGCAACCATCATATAAATCAATATTCTGAATATTTATGCTATGCAAGGTTTGCAACAACTGTCCTGTTGTCAGTGCTAATAACATCAGTAGTTTAAAACTCAATTGTTTAAGACTGGAGGTGTTATCTAAGCGACTTAAACTTTGCAAAATATATTTTAACACTACACCGACATCCCATGTACAATTATAGCGTGGTAACGCAGGCTTTTTATGAAAAACACCTTTAAGAAATTGTTTTATCAATATGTGATTTCCAATTTGTACATTATTTACAATAAATCAATACTCGATATCGCTGGTTTCGCTGTGTTAATACCACTGTATCCTAACCCTTTATCATATAACTCGGTTAAAAAAGTTATGACGGAAGTAACATGGGATAAAATGGATCAATTTCTTTTGAACCACAGAAGTACATCCATTTTGATAGATAGCAACTGTACTGTTTTTTAGTCCCGTGCCTCCATGAGGAGAGGATGAGTTCAATACAGTTTTCTGACAGCCCTTTGCTATTGAGTTTTTCCGGAGATTTTGAAAACACCCAGTGTCATTTTCCCCAATCTGTGTTGTGTTTGTTTGGGGTGTATTAGACTCTCCCTTACTGGTGGTAATATCCTCGGTTGATCCGCTGTCATCTGTAATAGGCGGGGAAACCATGGCTGGGTCGAGAAAAGCGGCACCGCTAAAATTGCCTCCGCCTCGTCTTGTTCTAGTTTTTTTGCATCACTTGTCCCATTACACAGGAAGGCGGAAACATATATGAATAATATTTATTCCAGTTTAACGAAAATGCATTCATGGCAACCGCATTTACATCCGGTGTATATGAAACATAACGCGATAACTGGAAATTCCGTTTCGATGCAAACATATCAATATCACAAGGTCCGAAAATACCCATAATTTGTTTGAACACGTTTGGGTTAATTGCCCATGTCATCAGACAAATTTTGCCTGCTAAGTGCATCAGCTCTGACATTGGATTTTCCGGGTATCTAAAAAACAGTTATCAAAATATCTCGCTTAACACTCCATGACCAAAGATCTTTCACCAGATTGTTGAGTTTAGGAATTCTACCACCCATCTCAGAAATGTATTTTATAGCGGTTGTATTATCTAACAAAAGTTGTACGTGTATGTGATGGTGATTTTCACAAAAATGTTTAATAGCTAAAGAGGCTGCTTTTAATTCTAAAACATTGATATGCTCTTTTTAATCCACAGCTCTCCACATCCCACTATACTGTTCATTATTTGTAACATTGTATGCTCCATAACCTTTTAAACTACTATCAGATTCAATAATCATGTCAGGTTTTGTTAACTGAATTGACTTGAAAGAAGAATTTAAATTATCAATCTACCATTTCAAACACTCTTTGTTTTCATTAGATATACGTATAACTGTGTCAAACTCGCCCCTGCTTCTCTTTAATTCTTGATCCCTCTGTATCTCAAGCGATTTAAAATAAAGTGGTGCATACTTTACGAAAGGCTCACTGGCCACCATTTTTCCTATTATTCTAGCAAAGTCTCGAATTGTGATAGATGTTTTCCTTAGAATTGTACTTCATTCATTAATTATATTTTTACATTTTCCAGGTGTTAATCTGACTGTCATATCTGCAGAGTTTAATGTAAGCCCTACGAAATCAATACACTGAGTTGGAATAAAAATAGATTTGTCTGGATGAACCGTTAAGCCTAAACCATCTTCTAATGAAGTTGTTCTGTCCACATTGTTTTCACATTCATTCAAATAATCGCCCGATAAAAGCGCATCATCAATGTATGCACAATTTGTGTAAACTTTTTTTAATGTAGAGAAAACAGGCTTCATCAATTTTGTAAAAATTCGAGGTGCACTCGATAACCCATTTGGGAATGACGTTAATTCCAGAAGCTGGCCCTTCCATTTGAACTTTAAGTATTTCCGGTCTTCCTAGTTAATGGGAATACTGAAGTAGGCATCTTTAAAATCTATTTTTGCAAAGTAACAGTTCCGTCTCACTTATTGTAGTGCCGATTTTAAAGTTTCCATTTTGAAATGCTCTTTACAAATGTAATCAATAAGATGTTTTAGATTAAAATTAAACGATAAGACCTATGAGACTTAACTCGAATAAATATATTTGACAAAACTTGATTCCAGCTAGCTGATACCCGTTGTATAACACCCTTATACTGTATTTTTTCTAGTAAATTGTCTATTATCTTTTCCTCTTTTCCCGAAAAATTGATTTCTTTTTTTGTGACAATGTTTGCATGGTTCTGATTCAAATTCTAGTTTATATCCTGATTCAACAATTTTCAAAATATATTTGTCATTAGTGGGTTGCCTCCACGACAAACATTCTCTTTAATTTTGCCATCTTTAAAATTCTCATGCGTGTTACGAAACTGTTTCAAAGTACTTACTGTTACCGTTTGTGAAGTTTTTTCTGACCCCTTTCCATTCTACGGTTTCCCGCACGTTGATGTAGCTGTGCAGTGCGTTGTTGGTTCAGGGCCCTTTTCCATAAAAGAATTACGAGAATTTGTCGTCATGGAGTACTGAGGTTTTGATCCCCATCTAGATATTGTCTTAATTGATTTTCGTCAATCTCTTTAAGCCGCCTTTCAAGCTCCTTATCATCCCCAAATAAAGTGTAGGTGACGAAAATTTTTCATACTCATTGCACAGGCTCGAATATCTAGATGATATCGCCGGCATTAAAAGCCGACGCCCCTGTGAAGATAAGTCTCGATGAGCGTAGGCTAGCAAACTGAATGCATCCAAAGAAAGATCGAATAACTCTTCTGCCTCCTCGGACTCCATAGTTAATGTTTTGTTCATAATTTGTCATGTAATTTTGTACCCTTTGAAACGATCTGTCGCTTTGTTTCAAGTCCTTGCTTGTTTGTTTGCTCGACCATGATAATTTATTGACCGCCGGCACTTGTAAAGATGTGCAGTTTTCTGGCCGATTGCATTTCTTTAGGAGATCCTGTACCTGATTCGATTTGTGATCTACTGGTTCCAATAATCCTTTATTCACAGCGGAGCCAACTACTTCATGCACATTTGGCCCAAACTCCTCTGCTTTGCAAATTGAGCCTCAGTATCTCTTAATTTCTGTAACTTTGTGTTCGAAATATTTTTAGGAGAGATCTCACTTTTTGGTTTTTACACTGGCAGTTCTTCATCCGACTGAAACTCGTCGTCGTCTGATGAAACAGGCTCACAATGATCGACAAAGTCGCAATCATCTTCAACACGTGTGCTTACAACTGTTTTCATCACGCTATTAACTGTTGTGGCTAATTTCTCAATGTTAGCTTGTTGTTGTTTATAAAGCTCCTTTCTTTCTTTATATTGTTCAAATAACATAGTAAGCATGTTGTTATCCGTGGGAGCGGCCATATTAAATCCCGTTTCCCACGGTAATCTCTCTGTGCTGCATCCTGGGATGTTACTGTTGCTATGGAAACTTGCAGTAGCGCAATTACACATATTGTCCGCACTAAAAATAGCCTCGACAGGAGCGTGGTGCTGATAAGCAGTAGTCACGTGACTGTGTACAGGATTATACAAAGGATTCTTTGTGTGCATATCTGGGTCAGCAACGCTGAGCTGTGTGCCTGGCGAAATGCCAGCAAGCACTCTAAATATCCCATGCCTAGATTTATTTTTAGTTTCTGTAGACATAATTTGCGGCATAGAGACTCCAGGCGCCGTTGAAGGCTTCAAAACCTGAAGAGACTCTGTTTCACCCGTATTCAGATTAATAATCTGAATCTGGGAAGAAGGTGCCATTTTAGTCACTATTACACATACAAACAAAGACGTTGTATAAATCCGTAAAATCTGATGAAAACTAATAACATCCGAGTATAGTTTTATGTTAAAACTGATTTCCGAATATCCTTTAAGATATAAGTAATAAAATGTTTATAAAATAATCCTTTTATACACTGTAAATAACAAAAATTGTAAGAGATTTTTCAAATAGAGTTCTGGTCACTTCGAAAGCATAATTCTCTGAAGGGTTTTGGTCACGTGATCGCGTCTTCTCACTCATGGTTTTTCTGATTGGTAATAGGGATAACAAAATGTAACATATACAGGTCACAAGATTCAGTTTCAAGTATTCAGGTGCAACTATAGACCAATGTGTGTCCTTTGAATCCATGGCAATGTCAGTTGTAACAAAGGTTAACTCTGGGCTTAAGTTTTTTTACAGGAAAAAGGATTCTCTTTATTACCATACTAAAAACATGGTCCAGTGTCATTTCGATTGTGCTTCAACGGTGTGGTTTTATTCTACACCCCATGCTCTCAGGAACAAATTACCGGAACAAATTTATCAGATTTGTGCTGAATTTTGATTCTGCTGCGTCTTATTTTGGCAAAGATCAGTTTTCACATTTGAGCTGGTTACCTGTTGCTAGCAGAGTTGATTTTAAACACTCTGCCATGTTTTAAATATTTATACTAATTCTACACCCTCGTAAATATGAGAACATTTCATTCCAGTCAGTCATGTCAGATAAGGGTTACATCCATCAGAAAGTCGGTCGTTTTTCTATCCCAAAGGTCAAAGGTTTTGGGAAAAGGTCATTTGCTTATAGGGGATTCTCTCTTTGGAATGAACTTGCCCAGAACACCAGGGACTCAAGGACGTATATAAACTCCAAGCTTGCTGCTTAGGAACATTATCAATTTATTTGAATTTAAACCTTATATAAATATTGTTTCACTTTTATGTTATTATCTTACAGTAGGTTTTTACTACTTTTGTTAAATGTGATAGTATTAAGATTGCTTGACTGTCATATATGTACCTCAGAATCGTATTTATAATTAATATTGAATTGTAGTCATAATTTTAATGTTCTTGTACGACCTCAAAGTCAAAATGTTGTGATATCTGCCATAGTCATTCAATTATGTGTTATCTGTTAACTACGTCGTCCTATGTCACACAATACTTTATTTCAAAGACCACAGTGGAAATAAGAGGTTTTACTTACTTTTATATATATATATATATATATATATATATATATATATATATATAATGTTTGTTGACATGGCCGAATATGTTTAAATCATACATGTTATTTTGTTTGTTGTTGCGTCATGTATGATTTATTTGTATTGTTAGACCATGTAGTCTGAAATATTCTATCGAAATAAATCTATCTATCTATCACAATCCCTCTCTCCAAAAAACTGTAAGCTACAGGTTGAGCACCAGACAGCATTTTTGTTTGTTAATTTATAAATGTTGTACGAAGTCTGTGGTATTTTAAAAAAAAAGAAACTTTACCTTTCTGATGAAAAAACCCACGCAAAATCTACCAAGTGTTGCAAGCAAGATACATAATGACTTGCAAATTAAAAAGCTTAATTTTAGTTTCTTAAATATACATTCTGTGATATCAAAGATGGACAGTTCTGCTTTCTGTTTCTTCAGCGGAACAGTCTAGTGTCATTGGCTTTCCTTGCAATTAATTGTTGTAAGACATTTTGTGACTAAAAACATACAGCACTGTGTTCATTTGTTATTTATGTGTTTATATTTACTGTAAACGGGTCAAATTTTAGGTCAAAATTTAAATGTTTCAGCTTGTATCGGAAAAACTATCAACCCCATCAAATACGATACACTTTAACTTTACAATTGAAGACGGGATAGGGTCCAACACTTCCATTACGGTTGTAACAAATATGAATCAAGACCTAAACATTGAAGTTGTCGGACCAAATAACTTTTCCCAGAGCCTCATCACCAGTGGAACCTATGCAACGCTTACATTTCAAGATATTGCAATGGTAAGTTTTATTGTTTCAAAAGTTTTGCACATGAAGGGTATTGAGTGCTATCATTTTAGTTAGTTATACTCTTAATCAAGCATATATTGGAGGGCTGTATTGAAATTATTTAGTGGCCTCCGGACGCTTTGCCTATTGCAATATATCTCTGGAACCAGCTTAGTAATTAGCTGGAATACGAAATTATCTATGAAGTGTTATATATCAGTTCTATGTTCTTGGTTTTATCATTCTGACTTTTATTTGATATAATTTTGTCCCTTTTTATCTTGAAAAAAAATATACATCCAAAACTAATATTTCCATGTGAAACTTCTTCTAACTGTAAAGGACTCAAACTTCAAACTGTTTCTTTTAAAAAAATGTGCATTTTTGCCAACAGTATTGTATTAATCTATACATATAATCCTGACAAAAATAACTATCCTGTTGAAAATGTTGAAATTTGCCCTGTTTCAAAATAATTCAATAATATATAGGGAAATAGTAATTAACATGAAAATTGAAATGTGTGGAAATTTGTTGAAATGGTTATTGTCTTATGGTAAATAAGAAATACAAGAAGATAATAATAATAAGAAAATGCTATTTATTTTTGTACTGTATTTCAAAATACACCTACATAGATATAGGAGCCCACTGGAACATTTTATTGAACTCTGAACTCCAGATCAAGTGATTAAAAATACAGTATTCTTTACTAACCTGTACAGCAGGGTTGGGTCAATGCTAATTTTAATGCTAATGCATTAATAATGCATTACTCTTTTCAGGTAATGCCAAGTAATGATTAATGCCTGAATTTTAGCATTAAAAATTATGGTAATTTAATGCCAATTTTGGTAATGCTAATGCTTATGCTTGAAAACACTCTAGAGGCTACATTTTAAGTCCAAATGTCCTGAAAATTTTTTCAGAAAGTTTGTTTATGATTTGTTACTCAAGTTTGGATATGGGTCATCTGGGGTCAAAAACTAGGTCACAGAGCCCAAATATCGAAAACCCTTGTTAACGCTCTAGAGGATACATTTTAAGTCCAAATGTCCTGAAAATTTGTCAGAAAGTTTGTTTATGATTTGTAGCTCAAGTTTGGATATGGGTCATCTGGGGTAAAAAACTAGGTCACAGAGCCCAAATATCGAAAAACCTTGTTACCATTCTAGAGGCTACATTTTCAGTCCAAATAACCTGGAAATTTGTCAGATTGTTTCAATATTTTCTAGCTCAATTTTGAATATGGGTCATCTGGGGTCAATTAACCAGGTCCATAGCAACCTTGTTAAAAGCAGTCATATTCAGGTGAGCGATACAGGGCCATCATTGCCCGCTTTGTTTAGTTTCCTACCATCTACCCCAAAACGGTCAAGAAATCATTCAGGCACAACAGATTGAATGACAATACATTTGAACAGTTTATGCTCATAAAATGCAATCTGATAAATTTTCATAAACTGACAGTAGCTGAACTAAAGACTGTGTTTGAACTTTATTGATAAAGTGTTTGAAGTAAAACAGTGCTACAATATATGTTAATTTAAATTATTATTAATAAATAAGCATTCTACTATAAGTAAATAAACAGGCTATATAAAATGTAAGTTATATTTTGTATTATCACTCGAAAGTAATGCTTAATGAAATGCTAATGCTACCCTTAATAATGGTAATTTAATGCATTACTCTTTGAAAATAGTGATGCTAATGCTAATTTAATGCCCATTTTTGTCAAATAATGGTAATTTAATGCATTACTTTTACAAGTAATGCTACCCAACCCTGCTGAACAGATGGCCGTTCCAATTTAACTAATTAGGTTTCTCTTCTTTAACTTGAAGTACAGTAAATCCTTCGTTCATGCCAGATTTTTCTAATTACTATAAAAAATAAGTGGTTTTTACATGTGTTTGTATATCATGGACGTTGTTTGACTGAAAATTTAACCAGATAGCACTGCCTGTAATTCTTGTGCGTGCGTTCCAGCATGCGTGCGTGCGTGCGTATCATCCTTGTCACTGTTTCTATAAAATAACTTCTTATCAGATTATTCCTTTTTCGCCAGTCCTGGCTTCAATTCAGTCTGAGAGATTTGATCCTGTCAGAATAGCATTCAGCATTTATAGGAATCCATTATGAATAACAAAATCACAGCTAATAACAATTTCTAACAAAATGTTGTTTCTAAAAGAAATATACACCATTCGAAGTTTTTCCATTTTTAAACAGGTTGGTTTGTATGAAGTCGGAGTATCGATGAAACAGGACATTCAATCCATAGAGTATTATGTAAAATCCATGCCGACAAATGATGATGTTGTGAAAATTACTTCCTGGCTCTCTACATCCAATGTAGATATGTTGTCTGACGAGCTTCCGGCTGTTTTTGTTGATGTTAAAAAAGGATTTGCACCTGTAATAAATGCAAACGTTAGCGCGCGCGTGGAATCTGATGTTACTTCTTGTGAATTGTCTCTTGCTGACAATGGCATGGGTAATGTTTTCAAAGTTTTATGGCAAACTGATATCAATGTTAAATTGTGAATTATTTTGTATAAACGGCCCGAAGAAATATTGTAAAACCTGAAAGGTTAGAAACGAGATGTACTGCAAAACGTTTAAAGTTCATAGTTTTAGAATCAAACTATTGATGATTAACAAATTAAGAATGAATTATTGTGTTTCAAGCTTCTGTCTTTTGAATTTCTAGTTATCCCTCACCGTAGGCAAAGGGATATTAATAACGCGTTATCCGTCTGTCCGTCCAGTCCTTCAGGTCTCATAACAAAGTAATCAGTGGATGGAATTGAATGGGACACAACAGAAATATGTATCAACGGTACGGGAAGGTGCCGGCTCAAAGGTTGTTCTGATCAGATCAGTAACACCAGAGTCATAGACCTTTGATTAATCTTCCATACAATATAAAGCATATACTCAGACATAAGGCAAAAATAATCTTGTAACTCAGTATGAATATGTATTATCAGGAAGGGACGTTACCGACACAAAGTTTGTTCCGATCATATCAGTGATACCAGAATCATGGCTCATTGATTAATTTTCCATACAATTTTTGAGACATATATACTCATGTCACTCAATTCTAATGCGTATATTGTGGACAATAAGTTTGTTCTGATCAGATCAGTAACACACGGGTTATAGCACTTTGATTAATTTTCTATCCAAAAACTCGTATAGGGGAAAACTATTTTAATCTTTTTATCTCTCATAAAGCATAGAACTTCCCAGGTATGTTCCTTGCATGAATTGCTACCAAATTTATCCAAGCAATTCCATTCTGTCTAGAACTGTGGTGGTATGGTAACTGTGAAAATTATGAATTCTTTTAAAAACATTCTTTTAATATAGAAAACTGTAAAGCCTACTGCAATGATATTTCGTATGTGGCATCTTCATGTGGTCATGTACAGATAATAGTGAAAATTATGTCCCTTGAACTAAGTTCTAAAGGTAACATCTTTAAGGGTCGAAAGATTTAAGTAGTTTAATAAAAAAACAGGAACAATACTGCCTTCCAAAACCACAAGGCCCTGGACTTAGATATTTTTCATGTGACTTGGATAATTTTTCAACCAACAAGGTCTAGATAATGCTTAGATGCTAAGCATGTGACATGGTTTAGTGGTCATCTTCTATAGATGGAGGGATTAAGATATCCAATACAAAATCATTCATGACCCATTTTTCATTCTCTGGAAAAGTGCTCATCTATACAGCTTAGAATTTTTTTTCCAAAACAATGCATTTGTATTTAAAAGTTTATTTTTATATCACATGCACCAAAAGTAATACACATTTTACAGCGAAAGATAAAACTTCAACGAATTTATTTTAGTAGAGTACTTCTTTATCACACAGTCTAGTACGAAACAAAAATTTTAATGATATATTTTTGGATAAACAGTGCCTAAGACCATTGCTATTACACTAATGTAATTCGAGTTTTAAACCGTGTCACAAATTTAATAATTTTAATCGTAGAACATTATGTTATGCATATGTCAGATTGTACATTACAGATCCGGATATAATAAAGAATGACGGGGTCTACACATGTTACCTGTTACCATCATGTTTAGGCTCTGGGCGTGTAAATGTAAAGGGATATGTTAGGGGATTTGCCGGGGAAACTAAAAGTATAAAGAAAGTATTTGGAGCACCGTCAATAGTGGCAGGTTGTCAGCTGTTTATTTATTTTCACACTAATATAAGGAAACATTTGATTGAAAAATTAGCAGTATATTTCAACTTGAGTAGAACGTACCTAGTTACACTGGTATAGAACCTCATTCGATTTACATTTTCATTCTTAGGAAAGGGATTTGATCACACAAAATAACTTCGTAACAATATATCGAGAATAAGTTTGAGACTGGCACACCTAAATTCTAAGTCATTAAGTAACGTAAAGCTAAATAAATATTATCAACAGTTGACGAGGGAGCTGAAGCATTCAAGGAAGATTTTCAACGTGTCCAAGTCTTGGAAGAGTTGTATGTCTCAAATTACAAGGACTCTGGATTAACAGACATAATTGCACCCGGACGAATAACCGATGTTAACATCTACAATATTGTTAGTAAAACAACCAAGTACGGAGAAAGCCGACATTTTACGATCACGTGGACTGCAACGGGTGATGACAAGTCTAATGGCCAAGGTAGGCGCACAACAAATGTACCTATAAATTAAAAATCTGTACATTTTTTCAAACCCTTTGCCTCATGTTAAGAATTTTGCACTCCATTGCTAAGTGTAGGAACTTTTTAATGGCAGTCTTATTTCAAAATACAGACAATGGTTAGTGTTTCCAATTGCTGTAGTTAAATTTTGCGACCGTAATTGTTAATTTAATTAAATAAAATGGTTGCTGTCAGTAACAAACATGTACTCTTACAACATCCTAAGATCTGAAGAAAATTATTTAATTTATACATAATTATTTATATTTCAGCCTCTACTTATGTAATGCGAATCTCCGATCATGTAGAAACCCTTCTGCACAACTTTGATTCAGCTGACCTTCTTGAGATGGAAAATGTTACTCTCACGCCACAAGAAGCCGGGACGACAGAAGCACTGAAAATTGTTGTAGACGCTGAACAGTCGTACACTAAAACTGCATTTTTTGCCCTAAAAGCTGTTGACGAAGCTGGTAATGCCGGAAAGGTATCGAACATTGTACCTATAGTGGTAGCGAATGGATATCGTGCTGCTGGTGAAAACGGATCTTTAGAAATCGAAACCGTTGTAATCTCAGAGAACCGTGCTGAAGATATCTCAGACAAGGGCGCTATCATCGGTAAGACAGTTGGTGGACTGGTTGGTTGCATAATCCCAGTGCTTGTGGTGGTGATTGTAATCTACAGAATGAAACGAAATAAGGTAACTATTGTTAAGTAAATAAGTCTCACAAAACGTAAGTATTTCACATGTCTAAGTACAGATAAAAATATAAAGTCTTTTTTTCCGGAATGAAATCGGGAAATATTTGTTAACACTGTAATTTAAATAATCATTTGTTAACTTCATATTTCGAACTGAATAAACATAACACTAAACTTACATTCTGCTATAATGATTATTTTTCACTGAAAGGAAAAAAATATTATGAAATCCGAGATCTTGACAGACAAAGTCAGTGACACCATTTTTAAAATCAATCGGTTTCTTTTGCAGAGAAAGAAAAGTTACGATGTTCAGTTAGCAAAGCGTGAGGAACATTCTAACGTGCAGCCATTGTGTCAAGTATAATGAAAACACAGATGATCAAGACTCAGTAGACTTAAAACCAAAAGACTTTTAAACTTAAATAATTCTGTATTGTAGAACAGTGTTTGATTGGAAATGATATTTTAACACTCATATTTGTGAAATAAATAGTGTGTGTGTGACAGTTATTTGGATTATTGAGTGTCTAACAAGCTTAAATTACTTTTTTGCTAATAACAATGGTGTATCTGTGACAAATAATTATCATGTATTTCTATTAAAGTGATGGCATAGTCCATGGTATACAGGGTTACCACTGTTTTATTATAAATTTTGTATTCAAATGCTACGGCCCCTTCTCTTAAACATGTTGCAATAGATTATATATTCGGAAAATAAAAAGCGATCTAATTATTGCAATTTATTTTTTTTCCTTAACGTTAAGGCAAGCAAGCTGAATTTTCATTCCAAATTTTTTGTCATAGATCTGGATGGCAGAATTAAATGTGTCTGTTCTGCATGTAGAACATCTGAAATATTATCAAAATATATGATGAAACAAACCAGTTTGGCTCGTTTAAAAGATCGTCAGTCTGTTGATTCGTGATGTTTCTTGTTATTTGTTTTAAACCAGTCGACTCATATTTTTCTCTAAAATGCTCGACTTCAGGGCCGTTTCGTTATTGCCTTCTCTGGATTTTCATGGGATTATGATATCTCACTCCTGCGGACGTGACGAAAAACCGATAAAAAATCAAATATCCAGCAAATTGTCGTTCTTTAAATATTGTTTCTCCTGATACTGAAGCTTCCATAACGTTAACGATTCATTTATTTCCCAACCAGTGGATAATGATAAATTGCCACGGATAGAGTTGCAAAAAACTAACGACTCCAACCTCTGTTAAAAAAATCATTTCGGCTTGTGATGTCGTTCTTTAAATATGGTTATAGAATAAGACTTTTTATAGCGTCTGTAAAATGCCGTGAGCTGGTATCGCCTACGATGTCCTTTGGTTGCAGCGATTGTGGTTAAGTAAGGCACTGGCAATTATATTCCTGATTTTTCTGTCGTGTTTACCTAGATCATTGAAAGCAAGCAGTCAGATGAGTGTCACTGTGAAAGCTATGATCGTTTATGGTTATTTTGGACTCACTTACTCTGGCTAATATTCTTAGATGTCAGTAACAGTTCAAGTCAAAGAAGTCACTCGTCAAAATAAATATAAATTTGTTTTAAAAGCTTTTTCGTTTTTTTCCTCAGTGATAAATATTTCATGTCAGGTGGTCGTCTGGTTCTTTAAAACCCCGAACCCACATAGGAAGTACAAACCCAACTCTAAAGCTTTTAAAGCATTTCAATGCCATTGTGCAAACATATTCTAAAGATCACAAAATAATAATTACTGAAGTAATGATAGGCTGGCAAAAAATAAAAACTTATAGATTGAATTAGAGATGAAAAAAATACATACAAACAAGACTTAAAAGTCTGGGAAGTGACTATAGCTTAGTTTTCAAGACTGAAAGGACTTTACTCGTGGATATTATAAATACTGAAACGAGTTTCATAATTACAATGATATCATTTAACGTATTTGCCTGGGAACATGAAACTAATAGTCTTCTAACAAAGTAGCTTTGTAAAAGCAGCTTTTTTTCCTTATGACTGATTCGTTTTCAGAAGAGACTAGTTATATTTCTTTTTTTTTAATTTTGACCTTTTACCAGAATTATTCTTATAAAATGCTTATGAAAACCCGAATATAAACACAATTACATACACAGTGTGATATTATTATTAATAAAGTCTACTTCAGTTTCTTTCGTCAAAGATATATCTGTCAGTTTTCTCCATCTTCCTGAGTCTACAAGTAATCTGTGAGGTGAAAGTCCTAATTTTGTAAATGCAATTTTATATACGTCAACGTTAATTTTGATAATAAATATTTTGTATTCAAAAGACGATATTTTTTTTATAATGCTCTACTAGTTTTCAATCTGGTGTTTAGATTTGCATGTAGATATCTTTGACACATATGTTTAAATTACGAAGAAAAAGTTTGATTTTTTAAATTTAATTTTAAGTAATCTAAGCATCTTATAGATAATTTTTATGTATTAAGTATCTTTGGCCTGATGTACAAGGGTGTCTACCTGTTTCACTGTAAACAAAACTTTTTTTATTAAGAGCAAGAGCAATTCACGTGGAATACAACGAAAAAAACACAAAATACTTGCAGTTTTAGAAAGGAAAAAGGCAGAAAAGAATTGTATAACTAAATTAAGGGTTAATAATGAAATAATTGATGGAAAAGAAAATATTCAAAAAGCACAAGTAGTTTTTTTTTCAAAAACTTTATGAAGAGAACAACAGTAGTTATGATCAAGAATTTTATGATAAACTTTTCTATCAAGAAATTAATAAATTAAGTGAAGTAGAAAAACAAAGCTGTGAGGGGTTATTAACACAATATAAATGTGAGAGCGCTTTAAAAGATATGGAGAATAATAAGAGTCCAGGATCGGATGGATTGAGTGTTGAATTCTACAAGATATTTTGGAACTCTATAAAAACTTTCTATTTAGATTCAATAAATTACTCATATCAAACTGGACATCTCACTACTTTACAAAAGCAGGGCATTATATCCTTAATTCCAAAACTTATAAAGACCTTTTGCATTTATCTAACTGGAGACCCACAAGTTTATTAAATGTAGATTACAAAATTGCAACAAAAGCTATATCAAACAGAATTAAACGTGTTTTACCAACTATCATAAGCTTTGAACAAACCGGTTTCATGAAAAATAGATATATAGGAGAAATGTACGGACCATATTTGATATAATAGAATACTTAAATAAAAATAACAAACCATGACTCCTATTCTTTGCAGATTTTGAAAAGGCATTTGATAGCTTAAAACATGATTATATTACACAATGCTTAAAAAGATTTAATTTTGGTAAGGATATAATTAATTGGACAAAACTTTTTTATAACGATATATTCAAAGTCTTTTGCAAAAAAAAAGGAGTCAGACAAGGCTGTCCTTTATCAACTTCCTTATTTATAATGTACCTTGAACTGCTATCAAATTATATTAAAAACAACAAAAACATAATTGGAATTACCGTAAATGGAACAGAAATAAAACAGACCTTTTTGCAGATGATGCAACATTTATCAACAACGGAAGTCAAATCTCTTTTGAAACACTTATCATACATCAAAATCAAAAGTTTTAAGGGCGGGTGCTTTAAATAAAACAAATATAGTATTCTGCAAAACCAAGAACTTCATTTGGACTTCTTCACATGCAAATACTCTAGGAATGACCTTTTACAATGACTCAAAATTAAATCTTGAAAAGAATTTAGAACCAAAAATAAAAGAATTTCATGAATGCTTAAAACAGTGGCAACATAGGAAACTTACATTAATGGGAAAAATTACAGTGATCAAAACTTTTGCTATTCCTAAATTAATTTATCCTGTCTCTGTCTTAAAAACTCCAACACAAAAAGATTATTACAAAAGACAAGTTTAAATTTATATGGGATGGTAAACCAGAAAAAATTAAAAGAGTTCAACTCTATCAAAACCACATGAATGGTGGATTAAAACTTACTTACATAGAAATGATGTTAAATGCTATTAAATCTGGCTGGGTAAAAAGATATATTGATGAAAAGAACAATGAAAAATGGAAAATATTCTTTCATGACATCTTTAAAAATTTTGGAGATTCTCTTTTATTTGAAAGTAATCTCTATCAAAAAGATATTTAAAAAATTGCAAAGAAAGGAATTTTTTTACATGATGTGATAAAATCTTGGTTTTTAGTAAGCAATAAATTCACAGGTGAAATTGATAAAGTTGGAAAACAAATAATCTGGAACAATTCAGATATAAAAATACAAAATACTACAGTATTTTATAAAACTTGGTTTCAAAAAGGGATAAAATACATTGAACATTTATTCGATTATCGAACAAAAAGATTTTACAACTTTAATCAATTTAGATATCTTTATAACATTCAGCAAACAGACTTTCTTAAATATCATAGTCTTATTAAAAGCATACCACCTAAATATAAACAAAAACTTATGCAGGAAGAAATAAATACAATGGGAAAAGTACACTTTTAAACAAAATTAACACATTAAATAAGATAACAAAATATACATACAATACTCAGATGGAAAATTATGAAAATAAAAAATTGAAAGAGAAATGGGTAAATAGAATAGATATAAATGAAAATGATTTAAAGTGGAAAGACATGTTTTCAAATATTTACACATCTACTATTGATGCCAACTTACGTAATTTTCAATAAAAATTCTTAATGCGCTTAATACCAACAAATAAATATTTATACAAATGTAAATTGTCCTCTTCAAATATGTTTGACTTTTGCAGTAGTTATATAGTTCTGCTTCACAAGAGTTATGGAGTAATTTGAGTAGATATTTGAAATTAAAATCATTTAACATTAATATTAGTAAACACGATGCTTTATTTGGTAATGGTCAACAAGATAAATCATTAAACTTCATTTTCATTTTAATGAAATTCTTTATAGTTAAAATGAAATTAAGACAAGAAATTCCTACTTTTAAAATATTCATCAACTACCTTAAACTAAAAATAGAAACAGAAAAAGAAATAGCTTTATCAAAAGATAAACTTGATACCCACCTACAAAAATGGGGTAAATTTATCATTTAAGAAAAAAAAGAAATGACATCTGACAAATGATTGTTTTTTTTTTTTTTTTTTTTGTTTTTTTCTTATTCGTTAGTTTAAATTTTTGAATTTAACATTTACATATACTTCTTTTTTTTCTTTTTTTTAAATCAAGGACACTAGATATTATTATATATGTATATATGTGAAAGGTGATGAAAGAAAATTTGCACATTTTATGCAAAAATAGTATGTGAATATATTTGTCTATGTATACATCTTCAACAATCAATTATGGATAATACAAAATTTATATTTTTCTCCGTAACATTTACAAAGTGAAGTACACAATACACATTATCGTCAAATTTACACTTAGTTTTATATTAACATTTACTGCACACAGAAAGACATTAAACATAACGATAAAAAAACACAATAGTTGCTTATCAGTAGTGAAAAATCTTAAAATGTAAACGTAGATGTAAAATATTGTAGGACAAAACAATCGTAAACGCGTATCTTATAAAAGAAAAGTGAACGTTTCGGTAAATATTAATCCAGATTTTGGCAGAAGTCGTGATCAATTGTAGGTTTGAAAGAAAACGACCAATTTTTTCAATACTAATCATATTTTTAATTGCCGGGTATGTCTGTTCTATTTTTCAAATTAAGACCTTGTTTTAACTCTCTTCTTGAATTTGACAGTTAAACATAACATTCGTCCTCTACAGTACTGCAAAACACGCATTTCATTTTGCAAAATTAAGCTTTTCATAGCGATCAATTCCATTCTTTAATGGTGAAACTCCGCATTGGAATTCACTGAAAGTTGACCAATGCAGGATAGTTGTATTGTACTACAGCAAAGTCCGAACTATACAGGAAAAACATTCTAAGTTTATTTCGACCTACATCCTTTAATTTAGGCTTCGCTAAACCAAACCGTGTGTCATTACTAATATAACTGTTAAATTAAATTGACATTTGAAACTACATATTTTACTTTTTAATGACTGACAACATCTAATTAAGTACATCAAGGGTTAGCTTGAGAGTTAGCTTAGAGTATAACGCGTTTAAACGACACCACTAGTTACAAACGCCTTCCGCTGCCGGACTATTGGTGGGTCCCGATCAGTTTATCCGACCAAAGCAGGGTTTGCCGAAGAAAGAAATGCACGGTTCTATGTTTTGTACAACATTTATACAGGCGAAAGACTTTAAACCCCAAATAGCTGATCAGTAGTCAATGACTAGTCAGACTACAGAAGCAAACAGTTTTGTAAAAAAAGAAAAAGTTCGTAAGTGAAAACCACCTACTACTTTGCAATTACATTGGCACTGAAAGTGCTGTGGTATACTATATATCAAACCAAAGGGTCTATAACTTGATGTAAAAAAATTAATCCAAATTATGATTATAACATGCTCATTTTCTACTGATACTGAAGCTTCCATAACGTTAACGATTCATTTATTTCCAACCAGTGGATAATGATAAATTGCCACGGATAGAGTTGCAAAAAACTAACGACTCAAACCTCTGTTAAAAAAAAGTCATTTCGGCTTTGATGTTAATGTACGCATCCCCGCCTGATGCTCGAGTTTTCTATGAAACATGTATTTTAATATACAGAATGGACCGGACACGTATAGTATTATAGTTATAAAGTACTACATGTAGCAAATTGAAGGGCCCATAACTCTATAAAAAGTGAACGATTCCAATTGTGGTTGTAAAATGCACATCATCTGCCTGGTACTGGAGGATTTCAGTAAAGTTTTATTTTATTTCAGTCAATGTCTACTTAGAAACAGCTAAGACATGAATGGTGCTGCAAGAAAAAATTAAGAAGATTAAAATCATCTACATCTCTGTAAAAAATATAATCAATCTAAATTGTACTGGTTAAATGTGTATCTCCTCCTAGTACAGATGCCTCCTGTTAACTTTGATTCCAGTTGCTGAGAACAGCCTGGATACAAATTGGTTATATTGCTTTATTAAGCAAAGAAAAGGTCCATAACTCTGTAAAACAATGATCTTTCAAATGTGAATGTATATTGGCATCTCATCCCAGTGCTGAAGCTTCAAATAAACTGTTGTGTTTTTCCAGCCAATGGTGACTGAGAAATAGCGCGGATACTGACGATGCTGCAAGGAAATGAAAGACTCATTTACTCTGTTAAAAAATAATCAATCCGGCTTACATTATTATTTAATTTCAAATTTTCCCTTGGTAAGGTGACTTTCTGTAAAGTTTTAATTAAATTCCAACTATTGGTTGCTCAGAAATCGACCGGGCGAAAATAGAGCTATAATGTACAGATTTTAGCAGATCAAAGGATCCATAACATTGTGAAGAATATTAAATACGGATTATTCTGTATGACTTGCCTATCTCTTTTTGGTACTTAGGGTTTTTACAGTTTTACTTAATTTCAAAGACTGGTTTCTGAGAAATAACCCAAGCTCAAAAAGTTCTATATTATTCGAGGGCTGTCCGGAAAGTTGTAAGACAAGGCTACGAAATAATTATAGGAAGTCATATCAATATGATATTTTGATATTTTGCTAAAGTATGTATTTGGTACATATTTCTAAATTAATAAGCGTGATAACAGTAATATTCGTAAAACGCCCGTCGCCATGAAAACATGATCGATGGTTCACGGAGCACTTTTATTCTATTACAATAGCTACTCGATTGAAAAGTTGATAAAAATTGCAGTTTTATCTCAAACGAGTTTTATTGACGTGATGTCATATGATATCATTGCATGACATTTGTTGAAAATTATGACGTCATACGTTAATAAACAAGTTGTTAACGACGGTAAGACGCATTGAAGGTGCGTAACTTTTGTGTTGCAACAAACAAAGTGTTATAAAATTTTGTGTCAACGCTAACAAGTTTATTTCAAAAGCTGATTAGACAGGAAATTGTTCAAAGCAACTTGTGTTTAAATGGCAAAACAAATTTAGAAGCGGGATGAAAGTGTATTGGATAAGAAACGCACCGGGCGACCGAAAGTAGAACATCCGAATCACGTAGAACGCCTTACAGCAGTTCTTCAAGAAGACAGACGTCGCACACTGTAATGGACATTAGTGACATTCTTGGTTTGAAACGCAATACGGTAGATGAAATAATGACAAAAAGGACTTAACATCTCTAAATTGTGCGCAAGATGGGCACCGCGGCAGTTGAAAACCAATAGTCCGAAATCAGAAATGCGTAAGGCGCTATTTCAAGTATTGTGAACGTGACGTTCATTTGACGCTTATGACGTTGTCAAAGTACTCCGTAACGATGTATATATGTTGTATGTAAAGTAATATACTAATCTTCTCTTGATACTGAGTCTTTCAATAATGTTTCAGTTAGTGGCTGCTAAGAAACAGCCCGGACAAAATTATGTGACGGACGCATGGACCCACGGGCGGACAGAGGAAGCCGTGAATATGTGCCCCAGTTGCCCAGCCGAACTTTAGTTACGGGAACCTAATGAAATTACATGGTCAACGTATAAGAGGTAACTTATCTCTATAGTGCCAATATATATACACTCTATCCCATTTGATATACTTCGCCAAGACTGACGTTGAGTTCAAAGAATTCGTTAGGTGGTAAATTATTCTTTATAAGGAGACGTTTTTTGTCGGTTCATTGAAAGGTTTACAGAGATAGTTATTTTTGTCTGGCGATTTTGTGAAATGGAAGAAATGTAAATGAAATTGTTTGTAGAATGACTATAATATTATGCTAGTCATGGTTCATTGGAATTTCTAATAAATTTTCAACATAGGATATGCAACCAGGTAAATATCCAATATAAATAGAATACAAAGCACGAAACAGTGTCAAACTGTAATTAAGACAGTAATTCAGAGTATTGTTAGGTAGACGGAAGAAAGTGGCATATAATGTAAATTTTAAAGCGACTGACTCACAGACGATGAAAAAAAGAAAATTTTCATACATCTTGAAATTCTTGCTGTAATTGTGGAGAACATATTTAAACTAAGTTACTGACTCATCTTTTTTGTTACAGAAAAACATCAAAATATAAAGTTTTATCGGTCAAATATTTACCCCGTTAGTCAAGGGGTAGATACTTTAGTTATAAGATTAATTTTGACGCGTCTTTATGACTAATCTCTGTGGCTCGGTGGTGTAGATCGTCGCTCTACACTTTACTGACCGAAAGGTCGAGAGTTCGAATCCATGTTAAGGCAAAACATTTTTTTTTCAGTTTTCAAGGTGTATAGAAGCATAATATTACGTTTTTTCCACATTATATCAACTTCTTTTAAATTTTAAAGAAAAAAAAATCAGCTTAATTCTGTGAGTCAGTCGCTTTAACACTCTATAGAATGTAGAACCGACAGACTAAAACTGTTGTTCCAGTGACATCATAGACAGAGGGCAATACAAATCCTCTATTAAGGACAACCCGCTATTAAGGACACGATGCGTCAGTCCGGAAGGTGTATTTAATAGAGGGGTTTTACTGAATAATGCATTTCAGACCATTTCCGTATTTCATTTTTCTGTCGCTAACTTTACGTTGCTAGGCTGCTAACTTTCCATTCCAGCAACATAAAGATTCAATGAATATTTACGGTAATTCATTTCAATAAGCTTGTAGTGTATTTAGAAAATGCATATAATACATTTCATACCGTTTCCGTATTTCTTCTTCCCGTTACTCACTTTGAGCTGCTAGGCTGCTAGGCTGCTAACTTCATATTCCAGCAGCCTAGAAATTAAGTGAATTTTTAATTTTCATTTCATATTCGATAAGCTTGTAGTGTCCGTAGAAAGTGACTGTAATGTATTTCAGACCGTTTCCCTATTTCTCCTTCCCGTTACTCACTTTAGGCTGCTAGGCTGCTAACTTCACATTCCAGCAGCCTAGAGATTCAGTGTAAATTTAAGGTTCGTTTGCTTATCCAATAAGCTTGTAGTGTCCGTAGAAAGTTACTTTACTGCATTTCAGACCGTTTCCGTATTTCTTTTTCCCGTCGTTCACTTTAAGCTGCTAACATCACATTCCAGCAGCCTAGCGATTAAATGAATATTTAAGGTTCGGTTCTTATCCAATAAGCTTGTAGTGTTTGTACAAAGTGATTATAATGCATTTCAGACCGTTTCCATATTTTTTATTCCCGTCGCTCACTTTCGGCTGCCAGGCTGCTAACTTCACATGCCAGCAGCCAAGAAATTAAGTGAATTTTTAATTTTCAGTTCATATCCGATAAGTTTGCAGTGTCCGTAGAAAGTGATTATAATGCATTTCCGACCATTTCTCTGTTTCTAATATCCATCGCTTATATGCATCGCTGCCAGGCTGCTAGGCTACTTACTTCAGGCTACTAGGCTGCTAGGCTGCCAACTTCAGGAAGCTAGGCTGCCAGGCTTCTAGGCTGCCAACTTCAGGCTGCCAGGCTGCTAGGCTGCCAACTTCACGGACATCAAACCCAATAATTTTCAGCTTGCTAGAAAAGGAGTCTTCTGGACTGTTTATTTGTTTACTTTCAAGTCTGATCATATTTGTCAAGGTCTTGAAAAATAGCAGAAGATGTGATGTAATGAATTGTGAAATTTATTGATTTTGCACCACATCGACATTCGATTATCGTATAACAACATACATGTATGACAGCAGCGGTGTCAATGTCATTTTGTACTGTTTCCTGTGAAAGCTCCATATCACAAAAATGTTTTGCTTAAGCGAAACCTTAACTTTTTTTACAAATACTGCATTACATTGAGAAGTGATGTTCAAATGCGCTATTCTTTATACGGCAGTGACAACAGAGTAACGGGTTATAAAAAATATTTCAGACTTTTTTGTATATAAGCTGCCTATTTTATCATGGATATAGAAAGTAGTCTTTCTTTTAACTCTGAAGTGTCTGTAGACTGTACAGTTCTCATTTGTCACAGAGAAATTATGTGTCGCAACCCATTCTAGATGTCACAAACATTTTTTGTCTTATATGTCAGTTTTTCTATAACTCTGTCAAAAAAAAATCCAAAACTTCATTTACAATTATGTTTAATAAATCTTACAAGACTCTGTATTATATTTGGTTTAAACAATATAATTATATTAGTCAGATATTATTACATCAACAAGATGTATAATTACTCAATATAAGAATCTACTAAAGTTTATGTTTGAAACTTCTATAAATGCAGCTTCTAAATCTGTAAATATAATTAAAGCGGCTATGAACATTTCCTTTTTTCATGAGTATATTTATTGCTTGTATCATAAGGATATTTAGACAAGTGCGAAGCCGGCAGGCGGGTCGAATCTGGTACGAGTCCAAATATATTCCGTATTGTACAGAACACCGTCAAATAAACTTTTTATTTAATACAAATGCATACAATTTGCACATTGGAATCTTCTGTGGTAAAAGAGAACTAAGTCAAAAAAGGGCAGTTAAGGTGCAGTGTCTAATTAATGGATCCATAGCATGACTCTAAAATCTTATATTCTAACACGATCTGAAATATTTACTATATAAACATATAGGAAAACCAGTTGTTTTTTATTCTACGATAAAATATGGCTGTTACATTGTGCGCCCACCTATTCCACTCTACACATAGTTTGATCGTATTTTCTCTTTTTGCCGTAACTTAGTATAATTTCATTTCTTAAATGTGACAGTACAAAAAATAAATCCCTTTTCAGGTAAACAAATATTAGGCACTCGTACTTAATAAGTACAAACTTATTTTTTCACCGTGGGAAAATGTTGCGATGCAAACGCTATGGAAATAGTTCCAATTTCCGGTTTATGAATGAAATCATATCACGTGATATAAACAAAACGAAACGATCGTAGTAATTGTTGTATTAGTAGACAAACTTCCGGTTCGTCTGCAAACCTACTAACACCGCAGAAACTGACAATAAAGTTTACTGTTATTGTTATTCATGGAAATTTTTTGTGTTGTTTTTAAAAGATTATCTACGTTTGTCTTTTGTTTAAATTTATTTCAGATTTCATGAATAAAAATCAGTATCGATAAATTCCTGTATGTACTCCTCTCTACACTAGGGTGTAAATTGTAACAGCTTATCCCGCCTACTGACGAATTGCACACTTTACATAAATGCTTGCAAAAATAGTTCTAGATATTTTCGTGGTTAGAATCGAAATAATAAATTTGTTCCTATTTTTTATGAGTGAATAAAATATAGGCAGTCGTTCGGATGCAGCGGAATTAAATCACGAGTGCTAAAATATAGGCAGTCGTTCGGATGCAGCGGAATTAAATCACGAGTGCGTAGTAGCACTCGTGATTTAATTCCGCTGCATCCGAACGACTGCCTATATTTTATTCACTCATAAAAAATAGGAACATATTTATTATTTCTTAAATAGGTTTTACCCCACAACATCAACACGTGCTTTTTTGTTATATATTTGTTTGTAGTGAAAATATAACTGTACACTTTTGTTTAATCATGCTAACGTGAGGGGTCAGGGATCCATCAATTCACTCGCAGTATATATCCGCAAGTTGGTTTAACAGGAGGCTAGTTTAACTGTAAAAATTGCACGCACGTGCGTTCAGTATGAGATCAAGACGTAGAAATAAAGACATATGATTGGTAAATAAAATTAGATAAAGAATAATTAAAATATTTTCTATAAAAATGATAACATATTAGAAATATTTTAAGCAATGTATATGTAGACCGTTTCAGCAATTGATTCACAGCGCAAAATGCTTTTGTCCAACGACAAGGTTACGAGAAGATACAGCTATACACACAGGTCTTTTGCACGTTAAGTCATGATAACAAAGGGTACCTAGGTTTGGAATGATACTTGGATTATTTGAAGAAGTGACAAACATACAGTAATTAAAGGATATAAAGGCTGACGAACAGGTTCATCAAGTGATTTAGTAAAAGTAGTTTAGACATTCATAAAAGTAAGATATTATTATTTGTGACAAGTAAAACTAGAATTTTTACGACACTTGATGCAGGTTGCGACTTTTGATGTATGTATGACACATTTTGCGATATTTCACTTAGTTTTGGACATATAGCATATCTATTAAGCAGCAGTGCACGAGTGTTTTACAGAATGCTAGAACGTATTCGATATTCGTGGAACTTTAGAATCTTATTTTTTCTTTAAAGTGCACAAATTATTCTTGTACACTAGCATGAAACATGCTTGTCTTTTGTTACACGTGATAATTTTGTAATGGTTTGAATTGCACATGTCTGCTACTGTACTGAATGTTTCATTTTTCATAAGAGAAATAAAAACTTTGTTTAATCAACTGTTGTCTTAGTATTCCTAAACATCATTTTCTCTGTTACAGAAAAATTCCCTTTCCATGCACATGTAAAGTAACGGTCTACTAAGTGGTAATCCATAATTTTTTTGCATGCGTTTTGGAAATGCTCAATAAAAAAAGAGGAAAGCAGAAAATGGAAACAATTCTCCTCTACCACCACACATAGTAGGTTGCTGGACATTTTGATGCTGTCGAGAAAGTACATGTATAAATGTCTGTCTGGACTGATGTGTGTAACAAATCGTTTCCGCGTTTCTTATAAACATAAGGCATAATTTTGAATAACCACACACACACCCGAAATAAAGTAATAATAATAATAATTTAAAAAAATAACATTATTTGAATAAAAGCTAAAAATATTTTGCCAGGCTAAACATACGCTAATACAAAAGTTTGAATATAGAGATCAAAGTCGATTCCACAACTACATATTTGAAGTAAACAGAACTATCTTCATAGCTGTAAATACAACGATACGTTTCTTAAAAATATAGAGCTGAATGTCGATTTCATAGCTCTACATTCGTTGAATGCAGAGCTGAATGTCGATAGCACAGCTCTACTTTCAGTGAATGAAGAGCTGAACGTCAATTGCATAGCTCTACATTCAGGAATAATCTATTTTGAATGAAGAGCTGAATGTCGATAGCACAGCTCTACATTCAGTGAATGCAGAGCCGAACGTCGATTGCAAAGCTGTACATTAAGGGATAATCTATTTTGAACGTAAAGCTGAATGTCGATTACACAGCTCTACATTCAGGAATAATCTATATTGAATGTAGAGCTGAACGTCGATTGCACAGCTCTACATTCAAGAATAATCTATATTGAATTTAGACCTGAACGTCGATTGTACAACTCTACATTAATGAAAACTCTATTTCGAATGTAAATCTGAATATCGATTGCACAGCTCTACATTCGTTGAATGCAGAGCTGACCGTCTACTGCATAGCTTAACATTCAGGAATATTGTATTTCGATTGTAGAGCTGAATATCGATTGCACAGCTGTGCATTCGTTGAAAGTCCAACGGAACGTCGAATGCATAGCTCTACATTCAGGAAAAATTTATTTTGAATGTACAGCTGAATGTCGTTTGCTGAGTTCTATATTCGTTGAATGCAGAGCTGAACGTCGATTGCATAACTCTACATTTGTTGAATACAGGACTGAACGTCGATTGCATAGGTCTACATTCAGAAATAATTTATTTTGAATGTTGAGCTGAATATCAAGTGCACAGCTCCACATTCGTTGAATGCAGAACTGAACGTCGAATGCATAGTTCTACATATAGGAATATTGTATTTCGAAAGTGGAGCTGAATGTCGATCGCACAGCTCTATATTAGCTGAATGCAGAGCTGAACGTCGATTGCACAGCAGCTCTATATTCGTTGAATGCAGAGCTGAACGTCGATTGCATAACTCTACATTCGGGGAATTTAGAGATGAACATCGAATGCATAGCTCTACATTCAGGAATAATTTATTTTAAATGTAGATCTGAATGTCTACTGCACAGCTCTACATTCGTTGAATGCAGAGCTGAACGTCGAATGCATAAATAAAATGTTACTGGAGGAGCGGGCAGCGAAATCGCGACCCCAAGGTTACCAGTTCAGCGTGTTAACACTGGAACACTTCTCATGCAGGATGCCGGCTTAACTTGACAACATGTTGAAATGTGACAACAAAAATGCAAAATACAATGGTTTCGTTTCAAAAGTGTTAGTGAATATAATGCACACAAGAAAATTTAGTTTTGTAAAATATAAATTTTTATGCTGCTTTCTTTATAATATGTCCCCTTTTTAGCTTTATTTACGATACTTAAATTATTTAAAGATTATAGTTTATAGTGTATCCATTATATCCTGTGCTTCTTAAGACTTATAGTACTGCATATTGTAATAAAATTACCTGCTTTGCTTACACACTGACACTATTTACTAACATGGACAGAAACATAAAAGCAAGAAGACAACTATATATATCGCAAGAAATATTGAATCAAGGTGTAATTACATGTAAAATTCAATTATTTAGCATTACCCAGTGGATGCTTATTTTAAGCAGCCAACTTGTTTTATGACATGCTGGTCTTAAATTGCTTTGAAAATGCCGAACACACTTCGCCAATATCCGTAAAACGAGTCGACAATGTCACGTAATTAATATTCTAAACGTAAATTAAATTTAAATAAAGATAGACCAAAACGTACTGGAAAGCGTGGCTGTCAAAACCCTTTACAACACTCAGAAAAGCTGTAGAAATTACAGGGGAGGTATAACGATCTGTCGACAATACTTGTTGGCACTAAATATATCAGGTCCTGTAAATGAAATGTTGTTTAAAAAAATAACTTATTTATGCAAATTAGCTTATTCTGACTATATCCAAGTAATGGTAAAGAGGTTTCAGTAAATGAAGGTAGGTGTTTTTATATCTGCTGACATCCTCGAATATAGTCATTTTAAGTAAAAATAAAAAAGCCAATTTTCTGCTAATCAAATTGTCTATGCACTGGCGTGAGTCTCTGCATAACGAAGGAATAATGTTAGATTTTTATTAATGGGCAGTTTTATAGCTTTAAAAATAGTGTAATGAAGCCTGTGTCAAATATTGTCAATGTATAGTATCCCATCATGTGATTTAAAATATATGGGCAGATCTTGATAATAAAAATCTAAGATTAAATCATCAAAGACATGCAATCTCCTTAAAAATTTATCAATCAGAGACAAATTACTTGTAAAAGGTCATACAAAGCTATTGATTTTTAAAATGGTAGGGATTACTATTAGTTCAACAGATACAGCTCTGTGGAAGATGTCCAATTACTGATCGGATATAAAATTGCTGTTCAAGGTCTGTCTTTTGACATCGATCCCCTTTACTTTTTAAACACACCAACAGTTCAGTAGCACAAATGGTCAATCTAGCCTTGACATCTCATTTTTTATCTACTCTGTTTCTATGTCTGCCGACCAATGTAAACAGTTTATTTACCTAAATTTACCAAGTACACAAGAGACATTCTTATTACTGATTTACAGAAACAATTATCCACTAAAATCTATAAATACACTTGTCTTCCTGTTGCATAAAGTTCTTGTGATTTGGAGCACTGGACGGACTTCCAAGTTCCAACAATTTTAACTTCCAAAACTTCACTGCCCTGCTATTTCACATCGGATGAACTGATCCCTGATCTGCAAACTATAGTGGCAGGATCATCACCAGACGCAACGAAGAGAAGATCTGCTGGCAATACTATGACACTGTTATCTTGTAGTAATACCTCTGCCTTGCTGTCTTCTATACTGACATCAACTACATGCACTTTCTCAATACAGACTGCTTCACATTTCTAAAATAATACAACAACAAAAAACATGGATAGGCATAATTTACATATCGTAATTATGACACAGAAAATTGTATTCAAATTTCACGGAAATATTGTTCAAATATATATTTATTGAAGTCATTATTATTAGGTTTGTTTTGAGATAAATGCCCTTATCATATTCAATAATTTGTCAGACATATAAGGCAGGCAGTTTATCTAACCATCCTTCTTGGGAAAGACCAGTTTCTAGACTCCTATTGCCAACTTTCTCACATTAAGAGCCATATAGTAATAAATGTATCATAATAAGGTATTATACAATGAAATAGATTATAACATTTTGATATCACAACTGAAATAAAACATTCCTTAAAACATTCCTTAATTGATGTTTGTCCAGTTGTGGACAAAACAGTCTTATTTTTCCACTGATTAATCAAAACATTTGTTACTTGCACAAAATTCCCAATCTCGGCATCACAACTTATTGCATCCCGCTACAGTGTGATCGTTGCATTCCCAGATCCATCTTAAGGTGTATCTGTTCTTTGTGAACATTTGTTTTTCTGACCTTAACCATTCTCTTGTCGTCTTTCTTGCAGGATGAAATACTTAGTACAAAATATTTGGACAAAATAACAAGACCTATTCACTGATACAAACTCTTTAAAACATAATGATCCGTCTTAGGGAACCTACTACACATGGCTTCCACTGAGAAAGTGTGATTTCATGAGTTTAATGTACATTTTAATCAAATTTTCAGCCCTATCTATCACAGGCTGGTGGTTGAACTGTCAGGCCATGATCATTTATTGAAAGTGCCAGTACTCCATTCCCGATCTCTGTAAGAAACTGCAACTTTTATTACATGTAACATGGCTCGAACCAGCTGCTGTTTTTATTAGTAAAAGGGTTAAGTGATTGAAAGTCAGTGACTCTAAGCAGTTGACATGAACACGGGTCTATTGAAAATGTAAATACAAGAAAAGGGCCAATGCAAGATAAAAATATTACTTAAGATCCGACAGAATATATTTTGCATTATTAATTCAAGAATATGTTTAAAACACGCACACTCTAAATAACATCTCTACTCTAGCGAATTTTTAACTACGGAATCAGAATAAAGGCATATTAAACATGAGACAATTTATTAATTTGTTTCATTTTAATCTTACCTTTGTTTAACCGGAGAGGTCTGTACATTTCCAACCAGAGTAGGAGCATGGTAGGGGTAATGATGTTATCACAGTCAACTCTGTGTTCTGTGCAACAAGGTTGGTTGGTTTGTTATCAGTCTTTAAAATTATCTCCATCAAAACAACACCGTTTCCTCATATCTATCTAACAAATGTTGGCTTTGGGTTTGCCTGTCACACCATGATTATTTAAGAAGTCGCTTTACAGCACATGGCTCCATAACATCCAGTGATATTACCAGTGAAAGTGACTGCGCAGTGTATCACTCCCCTCAGGGCCCTTGTATGAGTGGCTTGTGCAAGTGCCTTAACTCTTACTGCCTGCCCATATGGTCCACTTCCTTTGCTTACTATGTTCAGAATGATGCGCATCTGTAAAGAGAGTAAAAATAATAGATAATAATATTTCATAATTTCATGGTCAATTTTTGTTCTTTAATAATCTTTGAGGTTCAAAGGTTAAGAATATCAGGGTAATTCAGCTGCACAGCAAGCACATATTACTGTTACCATATTTAGGTTTAAATAAAAAGAGCCAAATTATACACGGTACAAGTGGAAGGAAACTGGTGATATGGTGACCACCAATCATCTCACATACTCTCACAAGTGTTTACGGTGTTTTATTAAGTTAAAGAGGTCAATCTTGTAAAATCATTTAGCTGTTAAGTTTCTGAATTTCTTCAACCCATTTTTTTCCAAAACAAAAGGACGTGTTGACCCCATTTTTCAATATCACATGGTTCGATATAAATAGTTGATGAACATGATTATACAAAAAAAAAACCGATAATTTCGAAGATGATTTTAAGTAAAAAGAGCAATAATTTATCCAATGCAGGTAGAAGTGTTTTTAATGGCAACAAAGTATGAAGAATAAATAAAAAATCCATTATCTTTAGTGCCTGAATTAAAATAAATGAGCTGCAGAAAGGAAATGTAAACAAAAAATATTTAATCTAGTTTCTAATAGCGAATAATTCAACGACTAGTTCAAACGTTATTATGCAGAGAAGACACAACCCTCGTGAACATTTCTCCTTCCTTCTTTTACGGATAAGTAATAACTTGAAACAACACAACTTTCCCATTGACTAAAATTCGGCGTTTTGATTGAATGATCTATAATTACTTAATCACGTGAATGTTGTTGCAAGAAAATAATGCATATTTTCATGTAACCTCTCGCTCATGTGAACGACAATATTCAATTCGTCTATTGAAACATTCAGAAACACGTAGGTGACCTCGTTATGTCCATATCTTTGAAATTTACAAAATCTTGTTTATTCTGTCTTAAAAAGTGAAATTCGCCCAAAAAATGATGTTAGAAGCCTTCAAAGAAGGTTGACCTACTATCTATTACCGACAGCAAAACGCCACATTCAGAATAAGCTATAAAGATTAAACTGTTTCATTTTCACAAACATCTCTGAAAAATGGAATTCTACTTAAACTAAAAAAAGACTACTTACACTGCCTTTATTTCGTCTTTCACAATCAGCATGGTCGTAAGAAATGATCCGCTTTCGCGAAATTAATGCGTGTAATCACTTTGTTTTGGTAAGAAGTTTTCGACTTTTTGGTCTCATTTGAAAATTAAAAAGAACACGCATTAAAAAACCTTTTATCAAAATTGAAAAGTAAAAGTTAAACTCGCCCCCCCCCCACCCCCTTCACCAAAAAAAAATAAAGAAATAAAATAAATAAATATTCAATAGAAAATCAATGAATAAATAAACAGTTCGCCTCAAATGATAGAAAAGAGCGTATTTAGACTGTCTTGAATAATGCACATTCTTTTAAGTATGGACTGTCCACAAACGAATTTGAGAATGAAACATTAACGCTTTCTGTTTGAATGTCTTTGTTCATTTTTTTTCTGTTTCATCGTTACCCACGTAACCAAATATTGACGTCTTAGATAACATTGGTTATACATATTGTCGAATGTTCCGCAGAAATAAAGATTTAACTCAAACACCTCTCGGTAAGAAAACAAAGAAAACTGTTACAGAAGTCGAAATAGTTGAAGCTGTGGAAATACATGATGACATGTTTCGATTCTTATTTCATTGTGACAAATGACCAGATAGATGGTTATCACTCATTGTAGGTACAAGTATTAGCATTTCCAAAAATGCTTGAAATCGCCGTTCAGCCATGTATTTCGTCTTTATATATCCATAGATGAATATATTTCATGTTCTTCATTCATTAATTTGATAATCTTACAACATGCTTTGTACTGAAAAGCGAAGTTATATTTGATAATTTTCACACAGAAATTACAAAGTAGATTAAATATACATTGTAATTTTTATTGTAGCTGGACTATTTTTGAAAGCGGACGATTTGGCTTCTTAATGAAAAACATCCCAATATCTTTATACATCATGTTAAAATTTGCATTAAAACCTTGTAAATATTGCTTTGTTGTAAACCAGTCTACGCATAATTAATTGACTTTTTGCGTTGTTTTTTTAACTTTATCTATTACTAAAAAATGTATACTTAACAAAAGCTAGATACAGTTCTTCAATACCATAAGAATATTATATGTACAATTTAAACAGAATAAATTTTAAATAAAAATTACGATATCGCCCTAACCCTAATGATGCATATATAAAACACGGAAAATCCTGATCAAACTCCTCGCACCGGTTAAGTCACGTTTTGCTACTTTTACTGTACTAATCAGGGGAAGTAACCCCTGCGGGAGTTTGTATCCTGATTAGAACCGCCCGGTAGCAAGCATTTATTTTTTTCTTTAAGTGCAAGTTTTGGAAAAAACAAACAAACCATACTCTTATTTAGACTACATTCTCTAGTTAAAAATGACATGTAGCATAAAATATTGCGATTATCCTGTGTTTATCCTACACGAGCCTGAAGACTTGTACTGAGATCGTACATTCATGATGGTATTTTTCAGTTGTAAGAATAAGTAACCCGACAAACATGGCGGTTGGGCGAGTCCATTTCGCATCCCTTGCAGAAGAATTTTGACGTCCATTTTGTTTTCATGTGATATGAAATGCTTTGCTTTGATTGGCTAAAGGCAGGCGGTGTACAGGCAAAACTGTTCAAATCTTGTTAATTTTATATATCGCCGTTCAGGAACGGCGATAATAATGGATGATATGAGGAAAGTTCAAATATGAATGCAACGGTAGTGTTACCTCGCTTTTACCCGCGATTTTCACATATAATTAAAATAACTGACTGGATGTTTAAATTTTCAACTGTTACCAAACTGCTCCTCGTACAGTCTGTCTAGATCTGTCTATAGTTCGTTAACAGTGTTTACTCGTATACACTAAACGAAAATAGCCAGTAAAAAACCACTGCATATGAATCAAATACTAAACTTTCTTAAATATGATTTAATTGAAGAAATGACCTTGCTGCTGCAAGATACTTGAAAGATGAGTATTTTCAGTAGGTGCCCCGTATGGCCGCAGACCGAAAACGGAAATAACCTCTTAAATTGTTACTAAATCACAGGCAAATAGCTAAGTATGTTGGCATTTCTACAGAAGCTCGTCATACTTTTCTCAAACGTGAAAGATGAGCGTGAGATGGGTAGCCTATCAGTTTGCATAAGAACATATACAAAACCGTGTAGCAAGATAAAACATTTCTTTAATCTTGCTAGAACAGTGCCCAATCTACAATGATAATCTTTTGCTGCTGACAATGAGAAAAAAACGTTTGAATCTTGCTTAAACAGTGCTCAAACTGCAACGTATAATCTTTTGCAAATGTTGTCACTAGTAACGAGACTCCATAGGCTCACTTCATGGATTTGTCACTGGAATCTGGGCTTAAGAACGTCTGTTATAATACTAAAAAGTACAATGAATTGCAAATCGACAAAACGAGGCAGATTTTAATCTTCATCAGACCAAGAATCATATCAATTTGATGGTCTTATTAATGTTTTTAAAATAAATGATTTTTTTTTCCTATCAAATTATTTGATTGCCGTTATTATGGAAACTGTTTTGAGAGACAGTTTTTTTATATGATGGAAATGTTATTTGAATTCAAGTCCACTATTGAATGATAATAGTTACATAATTTGTAACATAATGAACTAAACCTTTAATGGTTTCTAAAATGAATTAAATATTAAAAAACAAACTACGATATTAATAGTGTGAATACTTTGGTAACTATTGACGTCACATTAGGAAGTACTTATTTGACGTCATAATAAGATTATCAGTATTGCGTTTCGTTTTCTTTTCATCGCTATTATTTTGTATCTGCAGAAGAAATCGTCAGACATTTGTTCTGAGATATAATTTGCTAAAAAATTGAAATTTTCTAGTACACTTTTTATGCGACTCTATCACAAAAGGAAATTTGTTTCAGGTTTTAAAGGTATGTACTATCTTCTAATGCGATGTGCACTGAACACTAGACTTACCACATTTTGGCTTATTCATTAAACAAATATGAAAGTTACAAGGAAGTTCGTAGTATGGTCAGATTGACCAAAAATCTTTACCAGAATAGCTATTTGATTGTGTAATTTAGGTCGTGATCCTTTGTCACCATCGACAGAAACTGAACCAGACTTTGAAATTGTCCAAGAATCATAAAAACATCGAGTTTTTGTACTTGACGTATCAGGAAGCATGGCTGGTGAGGTAAAAACAGACATGAATAAAACATTCTCTGTTGTTTAAAAGTAGATTGTGTATCTTTCTACATCAGGTATTCATTATGCATTTTCATGCTCCCGAAAGAGGGCATATAGTAATCGTACCAGTCTGCCCGTCCATGTCATATTGGCCCGATTGGGGAGGAAAAAGACAAAAACAATACTCGTTCCCCTGGTAAACCCTCCATTAATTTTATAACTGATTATTAATATGACTCGTAAACTCACTGGTACATTTTTATATATTTTTCATAACTAGGCAAAACTATGTTTACAATATTGAATATATATATATATATATATATATATATATATATATATAGAGAGAGAGAGAGAGAGAGAGAGAGAGAGAGAGAGAGAGAGAGAGAGAGAGAGAATTGCCTCAAGCCAAATACATTTTGTAGAATCATTTGTCACATTCATATAGAAATAGTGTTTATAAATATTATTTTACGATAGCAGCATATACTGAGATCGTGAAGTGTACAATTGAAGGATCCCTGACCCCTCACATTTGATGATTTAAAACAAAGAAGTACAGTTATATTTTCACCACAAACAAGTTTATAATAAGAGAGCACGTGGCAATGTTTGTGGGTGAAATCTATTGTTATAAGATTTAAGAGTTGTACTGTGGATCCATGAATTGTGATATGATCTTAAAATACTCTAATCCCATTTTCTCACAGAAATTCCTAACATTGCGTCAAACAGCAGAATATGTCATACACGAAGTCATCAACAAAGGAAGCTGGGAAACTGGCTTGGTATAGTCGTTTTCAGTACTACTGCATCAACGGTTAAAGAACTGGCACAGATTAATTCAGAATTAGATCGAAAGACTCTTATAGCGGCACTATCAACCTCTGTCACAGGCTCCACTTGCATCGGGTGCGGCTTGGGGGAAGCTATTAAGGTTTATATTTAAGCATCTTTAAACAACAGCAATTTCTTATTTCATGATTATGTTTACAAAGATTTGATGATATCTATGTTTTCCATCATGCCTATATATAGTATTTTGTTTCAAATCCGTAGAGACTCGCGATCGCTGTCTAGTGTTACTTGCTTGTAATCACTTAACTACGCACTGATTTGAAGGCCATGGGTAAAGACCATAACCATTTACGTGAGAAAGTTGGTTGTGAGATTTAGTGCTGGTCCTTCCCATTTGGTTAACTGAACTGAACATCGAAAATGCGTTTGAATGTTAACCTCAACTGAACCAACATGAATTCAATTCAATCCTTAAAAAATCTTACCAGATTATTGATTCTACACTTGGAGATACGGAAAATGCTGAAATCATTGTCATCTCTGATGGACTGAACAATCAAGGAAATATTGAATTATCTATTCAAGAAGCGGTTCGAGCAAAAGTCATCGTTTACACCATTGCAGTTTCACAAGAAGCTGATACAGTTCTGACAAATATTTCAAGAGAAATCGGAGGGAAACATTATACGTACCTTCAGGATGGTAGCATTACATTTGCTGATTCGTTCAGTGAAACGATATCAAATGATCGTACATCAGCAAAAAGTCAACGCGTACTGGTAAGGAGTTATTTGAAGAAGAAAGTTGTCATGATTTATCAGAATGCAGGATAAGACTGAATGCTTGAATTAATTCTATTCCTATCCTGTTTTGAACATAAAGGCAATGTAAATATGCTTATAAATGAAATAATTAATACCTCTTTCTTATATATTTACTATATTTAGATATGACATTAAAAACATTCTAAAACGAAAGAAATTCAAACTTACTTTAATCAAATGTATCTTATAAATCAAAATGGAAACAAAAAAGCCAAAAGCCAGAAAGTAGCTAGAGTGAAAATCGAAACCACGCTTCTAAGTGAAAGGGTATCTTGCTAACACAAATTACTAATTAATTGAATGGAGTATTCTTCAGAGAGATGGTACTGCATTATGCCGCTACTGCCTTAAAACTAGTTTAAAAATATACAACCGTATTTAGATGACAATTATTGAAGGGGTTTGGGAGCTTCGTAGTGCTGTCAAATATCGAATTATATATTTTTCACTTTAACATTAAATGTAAGGCCGATACAAATAAGTTCCTTAAGTAAACAGAAAGTAACTTGTTTTGTCTGAAGCTTTCAAACAAGTATGATACAAATTTGTCGAGACAAGTAAGTTGTAACACAGTCACTAATTAATAATATGTTTTTTCCGTAAGAAGACAACGTTGGTTTACTTATTTAACCAGAAGTCAAATTAAATTTAACAAATACATGTTTAATTGTTTCCAGCTTCTATCGGAAAGAAATTTATTCAACGCCATCAGAAACAGTACAGTTCAACTTTACAATCGAGGATGTATAACAGTTATTACAACGACGAATGAACATCTAAAACTAGAAGTGGTCGGGCCGAACAACTTCTCCCAGAGCCTTAACAACAGTGGAAACTATGCCACACTTTCAATTCCGGGTGTTGCGATGGTAGGTTTAACATTTATACTATGAACCATGCAGTTTAACCGAAGTTACAAGCTAAATTCAAAGATGTTGCTGTCAAAAAATTAAATCTTTACTGAAACAAAAATTACCTGGTTTCTAATGTTTTGTGCCATCTGAGCACAATGCCGTTATGGTGTAAAATATAGGTTTGTAAATATTTAGAGATAAGGATTGACTTATTGTTTGTATCGCAAGTACCTTTATATTATATTGTTAGTTTTGTAATTTGAAGAGAATGCCTGATAAAATTACGTTTTTCATTAAAAATACTTGAGTGCAAGAGCATGACGGAAATATGAATGGAAACAAAAACTAAGTTTTACCTTTTGTTGTTTTTTTAACAGACTGTCTTATATAAAGTTAAAATTTTCCTCAACCAGAGCAGTCAAGCCATGGAGTATCATGTAAAATCCATGCCAAAAAGTGATGACATTGTTAAAATATCTTCTTGGCTCTCTTCAACAAATATAGATCTTTCTTCTGACGAGCTTCCAGCTGTTTTTGTTGATGTTCAAAAAGGATTTGCTCCTGTTATATATGCGAACGTTAGCGTGCGCGTAGAATCGGATGATACTTCTTGTGAACTGCTTCTTCTGGACGATGGCAGTGGTAGTTCATATATACCATTATTGCTAGGAAGAAAGGAAACATTTTTAAATCTTTTGCACACAGTATTAAGACAAACCATACGATGAAATAAGATATCTAAAAACGCTGAAATAAACTTTTATTCAGATCAATAATAGCCTACAATCTTACGTTCATAAATATCCATCAATTTTGGGATTGATCTACTCTATCAATTTAATATTTTTGCAGTTTTTTATGGAAGTGATTCCGGTTTTGACCTCGTCTTTGCAATAATGGTTGAAAACAAATAAGATAGAAAAATACAGATAACTTGGGCATAAAACAATATAAATCTTATAAATATTGTATTTATGAATAGTTCTCTGGTTTGAACTGTGACATCTAAATATATAGAGAAACAACATGTCGTGGTTATGTAAGCCACATTAGTTACGTAATACAATTGTACGTTACAGATCCGGATGTAATTATGAATGACGGAATTTACTCTGGTTATCTGTTCCCGTCTTGCTTACGCTCAGGGCGTATGAGTGTAAAAGGGTATGCTAGGGGAACTGCAGGTGAAACTAAAAGGGCCAGCAAAGTATTTGGAGCGCCAGCGATAGATGAAGGTTGTCAGAAGTCTGTTTTATTTTACTAACTTTTTGAAGAAAATAAGATAAAATTATAGTTTAAGTAAATATATATTTTTTGAATAACAAGCAGACATTTATATACATGAATAGTTCCTAAATTGCCTGATCAAAATATTGATGTTTTAAGGGAAATTAATTAAAACCGTTTAATTTTCTTTTGAACTTGTTATTTGGATGAATTAATTACTTCTTCTAAGACAAAGTCCTTGCTTACAACTGAAAAATTATTCCTCACAATAAATTATTTCAAACTAACATATATTGATTCCAACATGTACCGTTGACCGAACTTTACGGGATGTTTATATAAAATCAATTAACTAATTTTAGTTGACGAGGAGTCTGAAGTGCTTAATGAAGATTTTCAACGTGTTCAGGTCTTAGAGGAACTCTATGTTACAAATTTTATTGACCAAGGAACAAAAGACGTAATTGCACCCGGACGAATAACCGATGTTAACATCTACAATATCGTTAGTAAAACGACTCGGTATGGAGAAAGTCGAAATTTCACAATCACATGGACTGCAACGGGTGATGACAAGGCAGTTGGTCAAGGTAAGCTGAAAATATGTACAACAAATGTAATCATAAATGACAACTTCTTAAAACGTATTGTCTTAAGGGGCACTTGCCTCAAAAATATTTTTCTGCCGATTTATGTGCTCTGGTGTGTCATCCTTTCAATATTTTAGTGAAATGATAATAATAGTTACTAAAAACACTTATACTATACTTGTTCTATCCTACAGGTAGATAAAAGTTCTCTATTTTGTCACCATGTGACACTTTTTTCTCATTTTAGCCACCGCTTATTTAATGCGAATCGCTGATGATGCAGAAACCATTCTGCACAACTTCGATTCAGCTGACCCCCTTGAAATGAAAAATCTTCCACTCATACCCCAAGAAGCCGGGACGACAGAAGCACTGAAACTTGTTGTTGACGCTGAAGAGTCATACACTGCATTTTTCCCCTAAAAGCTGTAGACGAAGCTGGTAATGCCGGGAAGGTATCGAATATTGTACCTATAGTAGTAGCGAATGGATATCGTGCTGCTGGTGAAAATGGATCTTTAGCTATCGAAAACGAGGAGTTCTTAGAGACAACTGATCGAAACAGCTCAGATAAAGGTTCAATAATCGGTGGGTCTGTTGGCAGACTGTTTGGCTTGATCATACTTATATTTGACGTATTCATCATCTATAGAAAGACACGAAATAAGGTGGATATTAAAAATAGACTAGTCAGGCAAAACGTAAAAGTCTAAGAATTCTAAGCAAAGAAAGGAAGATAAAAGCGTTTTACTAAATATAACTTAGTCAGCTTCTGTTCTGTAGCTATTCATAATGATTTATTTTAACGTTCTTCAAACAGCATTTGCTTTGTAGTTTTTGCTTTAACCCGTCCTTCGAACTTCAAGTTTTACAGGCCGTTCTTATTTTATCAAGAAAGATGAGGCTTTTAGAAAGAGAATTTCCATGTTTTACATTGAATATATATGAAACAACAGTACTCTTCTTCAAGCTAAGCTAAAGAAAGCAAACAGATTTCAGATTTTCACTTCCAATAGAGTGTATCTAAATTGACTGCTTTAATAACTGACAGAAAATATGGGACGTTCATAGAAGAGAGGTGTAACAGGTTGATACGAGTTGTCAAAATGATAGATACTGAATTTTCAAGGGAGATAATGTTTGCTGATTTTATACTTTTTACAGTAAACATTGTATAGTGATTCCTTACTTCAGTGGTCTTTTTATGCTTCCGTGGGTGTGAAAACTCCTGAGTCCAATTTTTGTCCCCTTACTCTTAAATGCCGTGTACTCTAATATCTATGCGGAAATAAATATTTATCAAATTCACGTTTGCAAATCGTTTGTTTTACGTTTAGGCATGCCAGGTGACTAAAATCAAATGTTTGACACAACTTTTAAGAAGTATTGTCGAAATATGTTACTCGCATTTTGTTCGACTAAGTAAGGTAACCAAATTGTTTACCTACTAAAAGACCAAACACTTTTGTGTCCTTAAAAGATGTAATAATGACGATTACAACTACATTGTATTTCTTTGATAAAAATGTCGTAAACTATGCAATAAAAATACGTCACCATATCGATGCACTCGTGGACGGATGGTGACTCAGATTTTTGTGAACCAGTGTTATTTAAGAACATGATGCACGATCGGCCTGTTTGGGTAAAAATGAAAAGTGCATGCAGTGATAAAACTAAGTTTTGTTTAAGCAAGTCTTAAGAAAATAATGTCCCGTGATTAATTGCAAGTAGTTGTAAGCATTATCACCGTACAGGATTAATGTTTGCAAAAAGAAATTATAATTTCCAAATACAAATTAGCTAACAAATCAAGCGTAGCTAGATAACCCATGCAATATCCACCTTCACCGAACTTTTGCCTTGTTTAATCAGTTATGTGGTTTCCTAAAACATACCAACTTACTACTTTTCTGTTAATGTCCATGGTGAAAGAAGCAGTCATATCATACGTAGGGGCAAGTTATGACAACTATACACATTGAAAAGAAAAAAATATCTACAATGAAATTATACATCGCTCTTAATTGTTCATATCATAGCTTTTCAGTTTGTTTGTTTGTTTGTTTGTTGTTGTTGGTTCAGTTAATATCATAGCAGCGTGAATTCTTTCAATATGAAAATAAGAAATTGTATATACTTTCTATTTAATGTTTCTGCTAATGCATAATTGAAGAACAGACTTTAAAACTCGGGACTAGTAAGGCATATATAGAACAATGCGCAAGAGACAATGTTATGGTCTTTTAAAGGCGGTTGTAATGCAAGCAAATTTTATTTCTTCGTATAGCACGTCATTACAGTTCAATCTCAATTTTGAATAATGGGCTTAATTTTGCTAAAGTATAAAGAATAAATCTGATTATATTGCTTGACTAATCTGTCTTATAATACGTTACAACTGAACTATATCTCACATTGAGTGTCTTTTCAGTATCGCCTCCACTGAATGTTCATAAAATTGTGATATCGTACACCTGAGACGTGACGGAACACCGATATAATATCAAATATATAGCAAGGCGCCATTTTGTAACATTCACTTACATGATAAGGCTGTTTTAACGTCTATATAACGAGGTGCGCGGCTACGGCCAATGATGTTCCTCGGTCGCGGCAAATTGCGGTAGATTATGGCAACGACAATCATATTGCTCCTCTTGCTACCGGTCTGTCTAGCCCAGTGTAAGTACAATTATGCATTGTTAATGACTCGAGTACAAACAAACTTTTTTTCTGCAAAAAGAATTGTGTCTTTTTTATCTTTGATTTTGGGCGTTTACCGTTGTTAAGTTAATTTGCTTTCAAAAATCGCCTCTTTGTTTTTTTTTCTCAATATTTTTTAAACATCTGGGACAGATCAAGCTGTTCCCTGAATAAAACAGGAAGACTTTATTTTGTTTGTGTTCAAGATTTCTTTTTGAAAAAGTCTAAATTCCTCATTTTATTAACAGATTTTAAATTATTGATTGTGCCTACTATTATTCATAAAGAACTTTGCTTTACCGTGTAAAACAGAATAATGAGGCTCCTATATTAAGAATATTAGTAAAAGACTTTGTAAGTATCTTTATTTTATAGTTGATCCAAATGCACTGATTCAGAATTTCGGCAGTAGCGGATTTGGGGGTACCAGCAACGCCACTGGAACATTCGACCCAAATGGTGCTAATTCTGGATTCGGCATGTTGAACACAGGAACCAACACCACCGGAAACTTTGGATCAGGTTTTGGTTCAGGCTCTGGGTTTGGAACTGGTGGTACTGGGTAAGCTATCTTGTTATGTTTGGGAAATTTAAGCTATTGATGTACATTCAGTAAAGCAGACGGATAGTTTACACAATCAGATTTACAACTTTATGTAGAGCTTATAATGTATCTGATTATTTATATTACTTCTCTCTGAAATACTCGTGAACGTTACATTTTGAGTAAGCACATATCAGAATGATTAGTTAAAACCTCCAAGAACTAATTAGTCCTTTTAAGATGAAGTGCATATATAGAGGATATTCAAGTTTTTTCTTTAAATACGGGATTTATTTTCATCGAGTGGTTTAAAAATAAATATTTCACGAGTGGCAATAGCCACGAGTGAAATATGATAACTTTCATACCACGAAATGAAAATAAATCCCGTATTTATAGAAAAAAACTTGAATTTTCATATTATTATATACTTTCTCTCTTTTTTGACCTTACAATTCGAAAGAATTCCCCTTTAATTTTGTATATTGGCTGAATTTAGAAGAAAGAAGTCCGGCAAAACACCAGTGAAAATACGGAAAAATATTTCACTTCAGTGAAAATGAATATACGCATTTGATTTCATCAATATTTTTCAATATTTCATTTATAAGTATATAATAAAGTCCAAATATTTTTATAAGTTTTTTTTGGCTTATCTGGCAAATTTTGTTTAGCATAATGCATTAATGCACGAATTGATAAAAAATAAAAGCACAAAAAATATTGATACACTTTCAGCGGTTTTAGTGGAAGTGGCTTTGGCTCCGGAAGTACCGGCACCGGAAGCACTGGCACAGGAAGCACAGGCACAGGCGGCACGGGTACCTTTGACCAAAACCAGTTTGTCAATGGCGGTGGCTCCTCCGGTACATTTGATCCAAATGCTCTTAACAACTTTGGTCAGTTGCCAAATATTATCATGTCTTTTGGAAAAAGGAAATAAAACAAATAGACTTTTCATGTCTAACAATATTCTTTTAATTTAGTACTAAAATAAAGATTTATTACGTTCGTAACGACTACAAAGTTTTTCGTACAGCAATACATAGATCATGCTGTAATGGAATATAGCTTTACGTGTGATGGTAATACAAATGTCTAGTATTAAACAGCAAGTCACAAATTCACCGTTTAAACATATTGGTTCATAAACTAGCAAAACAAAAATGATATATATTTATATGTATTTATAGTCCTGTGAGGTACTGTATAAAATCAATTCTTTTGAACCTCTACGATAGACTCTTCTAAAAGAATTGCAGCGTATTCTTTTTAAATCAACTTTTATTTCTTTCTTCATCTTATGAGATTTCTAGTCGGTAATATTCAGCTGCACTGAACTTGACTGTTTCGAGTACCTTAAATACAAGCACCAGAAATGCTCAAACGAATACGCACGCACAAATTCTTAATTTCTCAAATATATCCAAAACCATATAATTTTAAGCCACGGCTTAAATCATTCAAATTTTAGATGACCATTCTGCTGACCTTATAATGTTTGGAAATACAATTCTTACATCACAAGAATCTTGGACGGCAGAAGCACTAAAATATTTGGAGACGCTGATATGTTGTAAACTTAACCTGCAATTTTGGCAATCAAAGTTGGTAATGCTGAGAAGGTATCGAACATTACACCTATAGTAGTAGCGAATGGATATCAACCTGCTGGTGATTTGATCGGATATCCTCACCTTTCAGTTTAACTGAAAACATTGTCTTAATGAGAACATTAAAATACGCAGTAAGATCCAAGATGTTAATACACGTGTTCTTGCAGATCACATCAACTTGATATGAAAGAAATGCTTCTGGTTCACAAAGGAAGGTGATGTTGTTCAGAAATTATTGTACAATTACAATTTTACAACCAGTTGATCTTATTTGATGAATTGCATAATTTAATTAATTTGTGTGGTTTGATATATACCTATTTGATATTTTGCTATGCATGATTTGACATGCAGATATACAAGTTACACGTTTTAAGCAGTAAATGTTTTCTATATTCCCTAGTGGTTTTGGATGTGAATTGGAATACTCAGGTACGCTAATGTAAAAAGACTTAATTAGAATAGGAAATAATAGAGGAGTTCAATAGAAAATATGAATGTGCATCAGTCCGTCCCACTTACGTCTTATGTTTTTTTTTCTCTTAAGAACCAATGGCTTTTGAGTTGGATATATTATCTAAATAACTAAAAGTATACACAGTAAGGTAGGCGTCTGTCAACTTCTGTAAAGTGGTAAGGAGAATAAGTAGAATAAACTATTTCCACGCGTTAAGGATAAATACTTTACCTGTATGCGGTTCGATTTGTCAACGAAAATTTTTTTCTTCTATCAAAAGGTGATATAGACTAGAAATTCGACTCAAATTAGCAGAAATAGTTACAATCTTTATGATATAGCTGCGTTCAAATATAACGTTCGTTTGCCCTTTTCTGTATATTTGCACTTTTTGGCAATGGGAGATGGACACAAGGTCAAGATGGTCGAGCTTAGAACCGGAGTCGTTGTCAATGCATTAGCTGTTTTGTTCGTATGTTACGCCCGTATTAATTGGATTTTAGTTCTATAATAAAGACGCAAAAAACGTAACATATGCTTTCAGACATAAGCAACTGCATACGCTTTTTTTCTATAAATTTTGTTACATAGAATACATTTTAAATAGTTTTATGGATATTCCTCTTATTATCCCCCTTCTTAGTGGAAAATGTATACAAATTGACTCTCAACGGGTGCCATACAGAAGGATCCCTATTGTAAAAAAATCTAAAACACATTTACAATTTTGAAATAATAGAGCAATGGGTTAAACAATCCAGAATAAAAAAGTTCAAAGGTGTGTTTAGTAGGAACAATCTTCAAAAATCAAAGATTTTATCTTTTCCAAAAACAAAATTTAAAGGTGAATGTGGAATTATAAATAAAGATGATGATGTTGGACCTTGAACACAATGGGTTTGTTACATAAGAAACTATTATTTTGATTTGTTTGGCCTACCTTCACCTAAGGAAGTAATCAATTACAATGCCAAGATGTACAGTATGATAACAGTCAATATCAAAACAAAACAAAACAAGTGTATTATATTGTTGCTATTGTTTACTTTTCAGTAAAATGTTACAAGATAAAGTACCATTGTTTGTTTTTTTGTTAAACTATTAAAACCTAACAATCAAAAAGGAAATGAACAAACAATAATAAATTAGTTTCCTTAATCGTCTAAAAATTTTATCCTATTTATTTGTTTGTTTTCTCTGTGTGTGATTTTAGTATTTTTGCGTGTGTGTGTGTTTTGTGTGTGTTTTGTTGTTGTTCTTGTTTGTTTGCTGTTGTTGTTGTTTAAATCTTTGAATAAGTTTTAACGTTAAAGATTAATAAGTCAGTGTCAAACATGGTTTTTAGAAGGATGAGAGCAGTGTATATTATGGCGGTTTTTGGATAGTTTTTTCCTGAAGGAATTGTTATCACTTATTTTTTTACGAAGTTGATGTAAGACTTTTTTTAGAAAAGTGGACAGTTTTTTACCTGAAGAATCTTTAATCCGTCGGTGTAGACTTTGTTTTTTTAGAGGTGACCATTTTTTCTTTAAAAACTTTGCAAAAACCGCCATTATATATAACTTCCCACCCTTGAATCTCCACATCAAGTAATAAATTATATTTTAAAAGGCATATGGCATTTGAAAAACTGATAATGATATCTAAACATATTAAATGAGACCAACCATAGTGTTAAATCTTTCGTTTTCTTGTGTCTCATATATCAGTTAGATAAAGACGGTGAATGATTTGTATAATGTAAATACAAAGTATAAGGAAGTTATTTCAAGGACAAACGATAAAACATTTTTATTGGTTGAACTTGTTTGTTTTTAATCGCCTGTTTTAAACATTAAGCAAAACGGAAAACAGCTGAATGGCAAAAGGTAAACAGTAGCAGGTAAACTGCATCTCTCTTTTTTCTAGAATTTTAAACATTATTTTTGACCTTCCAAAAACCGAATTAATGTCTTCAAAATATGTTGTTGCCTCGGATAATTAAACGAAAGGAATAGTACAACTTAACATTAATTTTTTCGTAAATTTTAATGTGGCTATATATTTTGTGTGAGATCAGAAAATAGACCCCACTCAAGCATTATTGCTGCTGGTTCAGTAAATGTTTTTGGTTTATGTTTGTATGTCTAATTATGCAACTGCCACAAGCTACTGCCACTGACATAGCTCTGCATTCATCGTTCTGACGAACATGTCTGTAAATAAAATATATCTCCAGTATTCGTGGAAGGATTTAAATGATCCAGAATATGGCCCTTAGTGGATAAATACTGCGCCATGTACTTCTTCACTAACTGTTAAAACAATACGACTAGAATTGATTTCTTGGAAAACTTAAAATGATCTAAATAAATCACACCTACTAAAGCATTATTAACTAAAACTTGTGTATGACAAACATAAATGTAAGCACTTTGTATATATTAGTGTTCATTCGGAGTGTTCTATAGAAATTAAAACCGTTGACGGTAGCAATATCGACCAGAGACGTTTTTAATTTCTATAGAACTCTGTGGATAAATGCTGATATACTTAGTAAGCAGATTTACTTGACCTTAACGCTTTTTTATGTCATATATTCCTACGAGCGCGTGACAAAAGTAATTCTGTGTAAACCCAGCAACTGATGAATATAAACATTGTTAAGTTCTTTCCGGTGTGTATATAAGGGTGAAACAACGGAAAAGAATGGGATTTTTAGTAGCTTTAAGTATGCTATTTTGTCCGTCCGTCCGTCCTTCGTCCACAAATGACTTAAAACAACGTCTCCTCCTATACAATTGGGTCAATAACAATTAAACTTTACATAAATTATGCTTGTACGGTTTTCTTTCAAAGTTAAGTAAAAAATGGAATTCCATGCAGAATTCTGGTTGCCATGGCAACTGAGAGGAAAAACTTTAATAATCTTCTTGTTTGAAACCACAAGGCCTAGAGCTTAGATATTTGATTGATAACATCAAGTAATGGACCTCTACCAAAGTTATATAAATCGTGGCTTTAGGGTAAGAATTTGCCCCAGCCCAGGGGTCGTTTGCTTTTACATAGACTTTTTAAATTTTAAAAATCTGCTTGTCAGAAACCTTAAAGCCTAGAGTTAAGATGCTTGGTGTTTGTGATTGTCCAATGGACTTCTGCCAAGTTTTTACAAATCATGAGCGCTGGATCAAAATTGGCCCTGGCCCGGTTGTCACTCGGTTTTAAATAGAGTTATATTGAAAAAAAAGGTTTTAAAAAATCTTCTTGTCAGAAAGTGAAATGTCTTGAGCTTAGATATATGGTTCAGCACTGCTTAGTTTATTTGGAAGATCTTGACCATCACCAGGGAACCCAGCCCCCACTCACCTCACCTAGGTTAACCCATACCCCCTCCACACCCTCGTTAAAAACCATTGAGTGCAGTAAGAAGGTACTTAATTTTCATCCACCTTTGTCCATCTTTATGTGACCTACTGACCTACTTCCTTTTTTTATGCTACATCAATGAAATTTTAACTATTTGTATTTTTTTTCATGCCGACTTCAACTTTGACCTAGGCTGACATGAACCTACTGACCTACTTCCTTGTTTTTGAAGATATGGCTTTGAAATTTTTAAGTTCCAATTTGACTTTGGTTTTCCTTGAACTACTGACCTTCTTTCTTGGTTCAATAATATTCTATATTATACATCTAATGTGGTATTTGAACCATCTGTCATTTGACACATGCCTTAGTTGCCACCCCCACCCCAACCCACACACCCCATCCCACCAATTGTTGAGGAGAGCGACCCAGGACCATTCGCTCCTTTTGTTTATTTTTCCATTTGTTCGACCGACGGAGATTTACTTTTTGTATTTACTTGATTTGTTTGAAGAGTTTGAGACACCAACGTCAAGACACTTGCTAAGCATAAAACAAACAGAAACTGAAACCTGAAACTGAAACTTTTCTATTTGATTAAACGCCTAATTTAATACTGAGTATTTTCACTGCTGTGATGCAGTGATATAACTACCAAATAATGACAATTCAAATATAGACAAGTGAAATTAATTAGTGGAAACGACAAAGCACATGGTAGGAAAATATACCATGTAATACAATAAACTATTAAAAATATGCATATGTTTATAAATATTCAAGAAACAAGATCAATTATGCAATTTACCGGTACACAACGGTATAACAAAGAAATATGAACATATACATTAACAACCAATATGAAAATTGTGATTTAAAATTCGCAAACAGTGATATCATAATATATGAGCTGCTGTAGATATGCGCTGATACTCTTTTCATCACACTGAGTCAATTATTGCCTCACTTTCATTTCATATCACTTTGTTCATGTTGCTTAAAACAATGAATCAAAATTCCTGAAGAGAAGTGTCTTACAGAAGTTCCTTAAAACACAATTTAAATATGCTGCTATGCTTCTGTGATTCATGCAGGCAATATTATTATGAAACGGAAAAAGTCAAATACTTTAAAGTCATGTAAAATTTGAAGTTACTAATTTCAAAATGTTTTCTATTTGAATTACAATAGTAAACGAAAGATCTAAGTATTGGTCTCTGGTATTGGTGGAGCAGAAAACAAACTGTTCCCTATACTAACACCGCTCTCTTCTACAGATACCAAATGTTCAATTTCATCCGAAACTTAGAAAAATATATTGTAATCTTCTTTATGAAAACGTAGTTATTCACTTCGTATTATTTTTATTAAATGATGTATAAAAAAAGGAGTAAGACGAATTTAACCAGTTTTGAACTAAGTCAATATTTAATTTCCTCTGTAAATATTAAATCATTAAAGTACATGTAAATCGATTGCAAAACTAAAAAAATGGGCAAAATGATTGTGTTTGTTTACCCCGGGGATTACCTTTAAGACTGTCAATTCGGTAAAATGTGTGAGCGCGGTATACATTTAGCCTCAAAATATTCAAACACAGTGTCCTTTAAGATCTCAGCATCTGGTGAGCAGCGCATGCGGATTGTTTTCGTTGCGGTTTTCTATCCAACACCGCGTTACTTTATACTTATTTGTTACGTTGACAATTTCTATGAATGATTTTCTTGTTCTATGAAAAATAGTAGCGTTCTATAAACATGTTCTATGGAATTTAACACGTAAACATTTTGAAAAATGCAGCTGGAAATCAACCTGACCACTAAAACTAGAAATAAGGAATCCATAAATGAAGACTTCGGTAAATTTTCAGTGTCTGTTTGAATATTATAATTGTCTGTTACAGGGTCAAGGTCACACTTAGTCATTATGAGTTAATATGTCAAATTTCATGTCCGCTCTGTATCTCTTGAACTGATTGAAGGAATTTGAAACTCCTTGGCAGAAATGTTAATGATACCGAGACGATGTGCAGGGCGCAGGTTTTGGCTTGTTCGAATCATGTCAAGGTCACACTTAATCATTATGATTTAATGCATCAAATATCTGGTCTGTTCTGTACCTTTTGAATGGATTGGAGGAAATTGAATTTAATTGGCAGAATTGTAAATGCAATGTGCAGGTTCTGGCTTGTTCAGGTCAAGGTCACACAATCATTTTAATTTAATGTGTCAAATTTTGTATCCGCTCTGTACCCCTTGAACCGATCGAAGGAGGTTGAAAATACTTGGCAGAAATGATAATCATTATGAGCGAATGTGTAGAGCACAGGTTCTGACGTGTTCCGATCAAGATCAGTGTCACATTTTGTCATTCTGAATTTATATGTGATCTTTTGGGTCCGATCTGTGTCTCTTTAACTTACTGAAGGTAATTAAAAGTACTTTGCAGAAATGTAAACCATACTCAGACGATGTTCAGAGTCAAAGTTCCAGCTAGCTGGGATCAAGGTCACACTTAGTCATTAAGATTTAATGTGTGACATTTTGTGTCTGCTATATATATGCTTGTGAAATTTTATGTCCGCCCTGTATCCATTAAATTCATTGAAGGAAACTTAAATTGTTTGGCAGAATGTTTATACGCCGAAGGGACGTTATGCCCCTGGTTCTCCATCCGTCTACGGGGTTGTCTGTCTGTCAGCAATTTCTGTTTCACAGAAACATTTGAAAACTGCTTTAAGTTACCAGTTAATGAAATATTTAGATGTAATACCTTAAAGACAGATGGCAGATAGGATTCATGGTCACGGATACTTACAGGCCACCTGGCTTACTTATTTTGAACTGCTTGTTTAATTAACTGTGGAACATAAGAAACATACTAAACTGGCCATGAAATCTGCTAGATTGGCTGTACGTAAAGTAAAACATAACCAAAAACTTATCAGTAAACAATAAACATTTTAAACTTATTTGCAGACATTGTTATAATATTGTCCTGATAAATAAACCACGCCTAATTATGTTTCATGTTGTTAAGTGTTAAGGTCTTCTACTGTCAGAAGCTTTCCAAGGGCGAGTATTGACCCCCTTCAACTTGATTTTAGTTGCATATCCCCCTTTGTATCTCATTCCTACGAGATACTAACTTCAGTTCGTGGGAACGACATAAAAAGATGGAAGTGCAAGTTTAAAAAAACAGATATTAGTATATGCACCGTAGTTACAGCTGAATAACTTGTTCTATAATTCATATATAGACTTTCTTGCTTGTTTTCAAACGTTATTCTTTGACATAATTTTCATTAAATAGGAACGCTTTTGTCGAAAATTGCAACTTCAATTGCTTTTCTTCTGAACAAAAAAGCGGCGTATTTGGTTAAATACAGTATTTCAAGGAACATTTTACACATAAAAAAGCCCCTAGATACCCAAAGCGACACAAGATGCGGTGAAAGTAGTGTGCATAGGATATGTACAGATGCTAGAAACAATGTTTGAACTTGAAAACTTTGCGTTCAGCTAGTTCCCTTTCCGACATTTCAGCCTTTGCTTTAATGTAACTTAATACACTGACATGATTTTTGTCAACAATATATTTAACCAAAAATGGACAACAGATAATAAATAATAAATGGCAAAGAAATGTTTTCTTTGACGTGTCAAGTAATTATCATTGCGCGTCAAAGTCATATATTGCCAAAATAATTACAGTTGTGGAAAGGAAAAGACAATGGATCATTGAAGTTTTTACTTGTTATCAATTCCTTATCAAAAGTTATTACTTGTCTTAACAAACGCTTTATTTCTAAAATGGAAAATTCTGTTTTTTTTCCGAATATTATATATGTTGAATAAGCATTTCTCTCGGCATTGATTATTGTGAAACTAATGATAATTGCTGGAATATTTTATTTTATATATTATTCCAGAATAAAATCAGTCAATTTAATCGCTATTTAAAAAAGGTTCATTCTTTCTATTTCCTGCTTTCTGATTAAAAATCCAACCTCCCTCTAAAATCTATAAAGTCATTTTGATATTAACTTTAGAGACAAAGCGCCTACATGCATATTTTCTGAAGTGCACTGTTTACTTTACAACACTGAATTTGAATCTAATCATCATTTTAAACACAAACCTCGTAATATTGTGATTGTACATCATATGCATACTCAAATGAAGGTAAATACATGAAGTGATTTTTATATAGTTCTGCCAGGAAGTAAAGAAATGCGCAGTAGATATGTAATATTCAGATAAAATATTAGACGCAAATGTTTTAAGTTCAACAGCACGGATAGTATTAGTAAAAGTTTGCGTTATGGCTGATATTAAAATCTATTTATTTTTGTTTCTGCTAGTAAGAGAGACAATTTCAATTTATGTCAACGATGGGGGTTATGAGGATGTGTACATCTTTGTAAGGGAGACTAATGATGAAAAAGATGAAAAAATTCTGGTGAAAGGAATTCAGGTACTGGTGTTAAATTTATCAAATTACTAAAGTATGTATACGTATTAATCCGTACTTATGTGCTATAAACCAACGTTTTACGTACAGCTTTCCTCTATCAGGGAAGAAGCATGTGATTTTACCAGTAGTATTTGAATGTAAATTATCTCACTGAAAAGAATTACAAATAAAAGCAAGATATAATACAAATAACACTGATAATTATTAATTATAAAGAGTTTTTTCTGGTAGTTCTTAAATGTCAGAAACATTTTCAAAGAACCAACTGTTTAATAGATATGCCAATGACTTAAGGCGTTTTTAAACTTAAAACGAAGACAACGAAATGGAAAAGTTATATTCATTCGTGTGAAATATTTTATTGTCTTAATTAAATATCATTACACAGGACGTGTTTACCGATGCCTCTAAACTGATGTTCAGTGCTACTAGACAAAAACTCTTCTTCAAGAATATACGGATTGTCATTCCAAAATCATGGTCTTTCAAACCTGGGTATAAGACAAAGGCCGTGCCATCACTTTATAAACAATATATAGTCGTAGACAAAGAAGGAATTAAGATTCCCCACGTGAGAGGACTTGCAAAGTGTGGCGGAGAAGGAAACTACATGTACCTGCCTGCAGACGACTTTGTGTTGAAAAAAGGCACTACCAACTGGGGCTCGCATGGTGACAGACATTTTAGTCATTTTATTTGTCAGAAATTTATCACCTCAATTATATATTTGCTTAAAACAAACAATTGAAAATCTTGAAAATGTTCAAGAGGCTTTCTTGTACAGGGTAATGTTCCTTTCCCTTTTTGTTTTCAGATCGTGTAATTGTGCATGAATGGGGTCATCTTCGATGGGGTTTATTTGATGAGTATCCTGTTGGTAATCAGTCTTTCTATCAAGCTGATGGCATTTGGAAACCGATCAGGTATGAAATATTTAAAAACAGACATCGGGAAGTTTAATTCAAGGCCATCGAAATATCATTTTTGTTAGATTTGACATATCTCATTTTTTAAGAACAAGACACTTGGTTTTAGAAAAAAATGAAGATATTAGACTAGGAAGTGACGTAAAAAAGACCAACGGGCTGTGCTGATACATCTAAATAAGACGCAATACAACTTGCTTAACAGTCTGCACTAGTTTTCATGTCGTTCATACACCTTCACATTTCAATGTCATCTACATACCATACTTCCCTATAGTGTCACCTACTTTTGTTTGTGACGGATTCATTACCTCGGCAGTTCGGATAAGTTCTGAATTTAAGTATTAAATGTTACCGCTTAAAAGAATTTACCTATTTTTGGCAGCTGGTCTGAACCCTTAATTTTTTATTCATGTTGTCTTTGGTAGAGGTATTGACGTATGTAAATTCGACAAACGTTTATGATTTTTAGGGTTTTTTTTCTCTTTATTTAGATTGTGTATCGTTTAAAGAGGCTGTACTCCAGATTTGACATTAAAAAAAATTCATAAATTATATATTTAGATGCCGTGAGGTAATAACAACATAATATTTTACTTCAAAACTGGTTATAAAAGTCAAAATAGAATAAAAAACATATTTTCGCTCCAGCCTGATTTGAACTCTGGACCCTCATGTTAACAAAATATTTCCAACGCTTTTACTGTCACCACCATCGCCGCATGTGAGATATTTACTTTAAAACTTATACGATATAGTTATACCGTCGCGTTACGGTATAGCACTTTGAAAGGGAAAAAAACAATTTATAATGTAATTATTTGACTTATTTTTTGTCAGCAGGTTATTTTTTAAGCATTAATCATAAATATTACAAGAAATTTATAATACAAGAAAACTTTCTTTTTTTGTCATCTGGAGCACAGCCCCTTTAAAGTTCTGGGTTAATATCATTTCAGTTGCACTGAAAATACGGAAGGTGGGGCAGTGAAAGGGGAATGTAAGTCTACAGAACACTGCAGCACAGACAATACTGGAATCAATATGGACGAAAAGTGTACATTCTGTCCGGAAATGACACAGTCTATAAACGCAAGTCTGATGAGTTACTCGTATCTCAACAAGGTACAATATATAGTCTTCACAGTCAGGAGGCATACGAAAAATAAGGGCTCCGTCTTTGCTTTGTTTATCTTGAGGCGATATCTTTATTTGACTCGTACGTATGAGGAAGTTGTGTTTTTTATTCAAGGTTTGGTTACAACAAGGAAAATTATAACGTTGAGTTTTCCAGATCTGGCCTGTATGTTTTGTTTTGTTTAAAATAGTTCCATTCAAACTAGCTGAAATGGAAATTCTACGCCAAAACGTTAAAAGATGTACGGTTTCTAAAAACATACCACATGCCGTTTTAAAAAGAAAATTTCGAAATATGAAAACGGTTTAACCAATTTCTGACATATTAATAATATATAGAAGTCCCTTTCAGGGAAAAATTGTCAGCAAAGTTCTCAGAAAAAAATAGTATAAAAGTTTGAGCTCGACATCAGAGGGGAAAAACTTTTAGATCATTAGAGATGATTGACGAAAAACTGCTTATTTGTTATATAAAGTTGTTCTTTTTTAAAACGTCGTTATTTTGTTCGGGATGTATTGTTTTATAAAAGCAAATTAGTCAGAATCTTTAAATTCGATTGATTATGTTAAACAAATAAATTACTATACATATTTGTATATTACAATGTTTTATCAAATAGGTTTCAATGTTCTGTGACAAAAATGATTCTGACGTCCACGAGAGTCAGTGGCATAACAGGCAAGCTCCAAACTTGCAAAATCTCCTCTGTGAGCACAGGAGTGCCTGGGAAGTGATGAGAATGCACAAAGACTTTCAAGGTTTGCTCTTATATCAAAATGGTCTACATTACATTTTTGTCTTTAGAACATTTTTTATAGTCTTTTATATACAAGAAAATAGGTTCTTACACTAGAAGGCATTGTCTAAATACCCACTGATACCAGTTTTCGTATCAGTTATACTAACATTGTCGGATACCAACGTTCATTCCATTCCGTTTCACTCTATTCTTCTCTATTCATCTACCGTGGGACAACTGGTTGGTAAAATTTCGTACTCATTAATAATTCATTACCTACTTTATTGGTTTCCAAAAGATTTTCATTGCACAATCTCAGCCAATGAAATTACTAGTTACAATTTGCGTTTCGCAGCTATGTTTAAATCCTGGGAAATACGTCTATTATAAGTAACATATCGTTATGCCTACTCTCCACATTAAAGAGTATCTATTTGTAAAGCGGAATCTCATTGGACGTAGAGTTACTTCGTTTTGCTAATTGATATTCATGGAAACGAATAATCAGCAGTCATTTGTCCCATGGTACATAATGTAGTTGTGCGGAATATGTACCGGGGGGTAACCGACGATGTTATACAAGTGCTAAAGCTAAACACATCATTGAACGACAGTTCTTATTTCTTTTAGTAGATATGTCCTGTAATGTATCTAAAAGTCTCTTATGCGGTCAAATATCTAAATATTTCATTAAGTTTACTGATACATTATTATTTGTATTTGTTTTAAATTTCATCAAATCGTTGAATTATATGCAGCATTATGAATATATTTTCAATTTATTTCCTCAGAAAGTGGTACGATGCCTCTTTCACCAGATACCAAACCTAAATTTGAGATTGTCCAAGAATCGGAAAAATATCGAGTATTTGTTCTTGACGTATCTGGAAGTATGTCTGGTGAGGTAAATCAAGCTGGCTCCTCCTTTTTTTCTTTTTTTTTACAAGTTATCAAATTCCTACAAAAATGTTTCTTATGAATGGTATCTTATATAAGCATGTTATGAAAGTTTTTCTCGAAAACGGTATGAAAACATAAAGTAAAATACTAGTACTGCTCATTACTTTTCCCTTCATTACAGAAACTTTTCACCTTGCGTCAAACAGGAGAGTATGTTATTCAAGAAATCATTCCTCAAGGAAGTTGGCTTGGCGTCGTTCTTTTCAATGGCACTGCATCAACGGTTAAAAACCTGACGCAAATTAATACAAAGTTAGATCGTGAAACGCTTGTAGCGGCGCTCCCTACATTCGCCAGGGGTTCAACCTGCATCGGGTGCGGTATATTGGAAGCCATAAAGGTTTGTTTTATCATTGTATACTATAAATTCTTTTGAAATAAGTTTAAAAAGCAATAGACAATTACTTTTGATAATTTACTTGTAAATAATGTTATTTTGTAAATCTCTTCACAGATCTTGAACTCATCTCTTGAAGATGTTGAAAATACTGAACTAATCGTCATTTCTGATGGAGAAAACACTGACGGTGACCCTGAGTTATCCATTCAAGAAGCAGTTCGAGAAAAGGTCATCATTTATACCATCGCGGTAACACAACAAGCTGACACGGTCCTGGCTAATATTTCTCAGAAAACATCAGGAAAACATTATACATACCTTCAGTATGGCAACATAACGTTTGCTGATTCGTTTAGTGAAACAATAACTGGTGATCTAACATCAGAAAAAAACCAGCGCGTATCGGTAAGAAATAAGTACACTGTAGATACAGTAGACTCCACATATAACGAACTCGGTTATAACGAATTATCGGCTATAGCGAACTAATTCTTAAATCCCAGGCCGATTCCTTCTTTATTTTATGTTAAATCACATCGCTTATTACGTACTCGGTTATAACGAATATATCGGCTATAGCGAACCATTTTTCAAGTCCCAAACGGAGAAAAACACGTTAATTTCCTCGGCTATAGCGAACCATTTTTTTTCCAGTCCCAAATGGAGAAACAAAAACGTAAATTTCCTAGGTTGAAACGAACTGTCATAATTGAAAATCGGGATGCGCTCGATTCATGAGCAGTACATAAATACCGCTATCCGATAATTATTTAATCGAGTGATTGCACAGGTAAGTTATGCCTTCAGGGAATAAAGATTTTGGTAAAATGTTCTCACAAACTACATGTATTGCAATAATTGCTTCGCTAGTATTAAATGATTTTGTAAAATTACAGTGTAAAAATGGCAACGCCATCAAAAACTGGAAATAAACGAAAGGCGATTTCTCTGGACACTAAAATTGGACTTCTAAATGAATTAAATACATGTATAAATTATGCATATAAAATGTGAAACTTTTGTTCACAATAAATCAAATGCATGTGCATAATATAGTGTACAATAAATTGCCCCGCATAAGATTACCGCTGCCGTAAAATACCGATTGCACAAGTGACCGGTGACAGGTATGCTTTTTCACGGCAAATTTGTCCACGTAAACAAGTCCGCGAAAGTTATTGCTACTTCGCTTTTAGCGAACTTCGGATATAACGAACGATATTTGAATGTCCCATTGAGTTCGTTATAAGCGGAGTCGACTGTACTTCGATGGCAGAAGTCTGCCAATAAAAGAAAAAATAAAGAAAACGTTACAGGAACCATCCTGCTTACATTTTATAAAATATCTATAAAGTATAGATGTTCGAATACTGTAAACCAAGAAATTTTTGCGGATACTATACTCAGCGGTCTAAATATTGTAGACAAATTCGCGGCGACATACTTTCGAGGAAACATACTATCCGCTAATTAAGCGAAACTAAAGTCGTTACAGTTAAAATACAAATCTGCAAATGCAATTACAAGAATTGATATTTATATTTTTTTTTAATATAATACACCTTTTTTTACAAATTTTATGAAGACATGGTATTTTTTAAAGACTTAGGACATTCTTTTTAGAAAAATATCTCGGGTTGAATGCAATATCGTGAAAAGAAAACATAGCGTATAGTGAGATAAAATGTTTGCAAAATTATTATTACTAACATCTTCTACTTAAATACATTGTAACATTGAAAGTGTAATAATGCTAGATCTAAATTTTACAGTTATACACAACTGCTGAAAAATGACAATTGTTTAAGTTATTAACAATTTGCAATGTTAACCATTTCTGTGTCAAAACAGGTGTTAATCGGAGAATAAGGGAATAAAGGGCAAACAATTATAAGATGTCACTAAGCAAATTTGTGTTAAATTGTATTCATCTATACTAGTATATTGAAAGTAAAATGTTATAATAGAAATAAAATTAATTCAATAAGGCTTTACAAGCATGTTACCGATTGCAAGTATAAAATTATGAAGTTATATTATTGCAAACACTTTTATAAGAAGAAAACATTTCTCTGCGTGTACTGGTCATTTTATGTTGTAGCTAGAAAAATTTGGGTTTTCAAGATGAAGGCTTTTTCACGGCTATTTAAATTTGCGAGAAAATGCAATCCGCGAAAGTCGCTACCTTAAGATGCGCGAAAACATTTCTTGGTTTGCAGTACATGGATTTCAGTACAAGTTTTTTTTCGTCTGTTGCTCTTCTTAAAATTGTTTGTAAATATCTGTATTTGAATACCCCCGTCAAACTTTGTCCGTTTCGGTCGCTAATATTGTCGACCGGTCGGTCGTTCCAACGCAGAAATCTTACGACGCAAACTACGTCCACATTTCTAGGACTGTCAATTTGAAATTTTCTGTGCATGTCCATCAGTCAAGCCTATGCAAGAGTCGCAGTTATACGGCCTGTCATAACACAATCTTGTGACGCAAACTACATCCATATTTCTAAGACTATCAATCTGAAACTTGATGTGCATGATCACCAGTAAGTATGGATGTCTGTTACGTTTTTTCATGCACGCAAATGCCTGAGCTGCTGATTTGTGGCTTGTCAAAGCAAACTTTTGTAATGCGAACAACTTACACATTCCTAGGACTATCGATTTGAAACTTGGAGTCCAGGTTCACAAAAAGCTAGATGTAAGTGACGCCTTTTTCGCGTGTGTACTGCGGTTTAAGGGTCCATCATAGCAAACTACTTCCACATCTCTAGAACTATCGATTTGAAAATCAAAACTTGAAAGGCCTCTATTCAGTTTCTGAAAAATACATTCTGTATTATCGAAATTGGACAGTTTTACCTTCCTTATTCAGTAAACAGTCTAGGGTTATTTTCTTTTTCTTGAAAGTAAATTTTGTTTTTGTACGACACTTTATGACATTGTCTTTATTATTTTTTTGTTTATTTTTTATCTTTACAAGAGACGGAACACAGTTTAGGTCATTGCTTTCATTATTTCCAGCTTTTATCGGAAAAATTATATTCAATGCCATCAAATACGGTGCAGTTCAACTTTACAGTCGAAGACGGGATAGGCTCCAACACTTCTATCACGATTGTAACAAATTTGAATCAAGACCTTAAAATTGAAGTAGTCGGACCTAATAACTTCTCCCAGAGCCTCATCACCAATGGAACCTATGCAACGCTCACATTTCCAGGTATTGCAATGGTAAGTTTTTTGTGTTTTGTTTTCTTTGTTTTTTTCCACTTTTTACACGTCTAAGAACACGATGTGTATTGAGTGCAATCATTTAAGTTGATTATACTCGTGTCTAATCATACACTGGAGGGCCGTAGTGAATTTTCTTAGTGACGTTCCGACGCGTTGCATTCAGTCCCGAAAGTATCTTAGAATATCTTTGGAACCAGAGTAGTAATTAGTTGAAATACGAAATAATATATGACGGGTTAAATGTTAATTCCATTTTCTTAGCTTTATAATTCTGACTTTTTTTACATACATGCAGTTATTTTCCTTTTTTGTTTTGGAAATATCCAAAACTGATATTTTCATGTGAAATTTCTTACTGTATAGAGCTCAAATTCAAACGTGTCTTTTTGAAAAATTGTGCATGTTTGACAACTGAACAGCATAATAATGATAAAAATGATTATCCTTTTGGAAATTTGAAAATGTTGAAATGTGTCCGGTTTCAAATAATTCTTTAACATTGTGAACCCAGTACAGTAATAAACTTGAAAACTGAAATGTGTGAAAAATGTGTTGAAACTAATTTACCTTAGAATAAAATAGAAATAGAAAAAGATGATGAAAATAACAAAATGCTATTGATTTTGTACAATATTTCCAAATATACACATCGATATAGGAGCTTACAGGAACATATTTACTTGAACACTGAACTCCCTGATCGAGTTATCACAAATACAGATATTTATTACCTTGAACATTTTCCAATTTAACTAATGGGGTTTCTTCCTTTTCTTTCATTTGAAGAACAGTAAATCCTTCTTCAAAACCAGCTTTCTCCTTTACATCTAATTGAAATACAAATATAAATGGTTTATATTATGGTCGTTAAATGACTGAGAATGTAACCAGGTTAACCGTCTGTAATCTACGGTGTCCCGTTAGAGCCATCGTAGTTACGCTCTGGCACCCTAAATGAAGGTGAAATTACGATAACACGTTGCAAGGACTCGAACTAACGATGCGAGGATGCGTAATTGCAATGCAACATCACGAAAACACCTGCGAAAATGCGATTTTAACATCGCATCGTATCTTAGCGATTTCGCATCCTGTTTTCGTTGCTTCGCACATTCAACCCTGACGGCGAAACAAAGATAAAACGATGCGAAAATACGATACGATAACGCGCTATTAATATTGCTATTTTGCAATTTGCAATTTTGCGTTTTGCATTTGTATTTGTGTTTTCGCATCGTATTTTCGTATCTTTGAATTGTGTTATTTTCTCTTTGAGCGAAACTACTATGGCCGTAACAAAACACTGTAGTCATCTGCACGTGTGCATCTTTTTGTGTGCCTGTGCTTGAAACTGATTCTACAAAATTGTAACTGATTCTACAAAATTACTTCTTGTCACATGATTCGTTTTTTTAGTCCTATCCTCTAACCTGTCTCAGAGCTTTGATGGCGCTGGAACAGAATTTAGCTATAGTCTTTTAAAATGTTTATAAGAATTTATTATGAACAAGAAACCATGGCTGACGACAGTTTCTAAAAGAATGTTGTTCCTAACAGAAATATACATTCATATTTTTTTTGCAAAACTAGTGTTCGAGACTTCATTCGAAGTTATTTCCTTTTCTTAAACAGGTTGGTTTGTATGAAGTCAAAGTATCGTTGAACCAGAGCAGTCAAACCTTAGAGTATTATGTAAAATCCATGCCGACAAGTGATGAAGTTGTTAAAATTACATCCTGGCTCTCTACTTCCAATGTAGATTTTTTGTCTGACGAACTTCCGGCTGTTTTCGTTGATGTACAAAAAGGATTTGCGCCTGTAATAAATGCAAACGTTAGCGCGCGCGTGGAATCTCATGACACTTTTTGTGAATTATCTCTTGCGGACAATGGCATAGGTAATGTTTTCACAGTGTTATGGCAAATTGATATCATTGTAAAAAAACAATGCAAATTATTTTGTATAAACGGTCCGATGAAATACAAAATGTAAAACCTTTCAGGTTATCAACGAGATCTACAGTAAAATGTTTAAGATTCTGAAAATGAAAATGCAACAATGTTGTTTAAGAATCAAACTGTTGTAAAACGGTTATAACAAAATACCAGTATTGTTGTGTTTCTAGTTTCTGTCTTTTGAATTTCATGTTACTCGATCACACAGTCAGACTTTCTAGTACAAAACAAAAGTATTTAGAATTAAAAGGCGTATTTTTTACGATGTGTCTAAAACAATAACTGTTTTTCTAATATAATTTCAATTTTAAACTGACAGAAAGGAAACCATTTCATTTTAGAACATTATATTTGAAGAATATGTCAGATTCATAGCAATATATTCTCATCGTTTCTAAAAAGTAGCAAAAATGTACATTACAGATCCGGATATGATAAAGAATGATGGGGTCTACACGTGTTATTTGTGGCCATCATGTTTACGCTCTGGGCGCGTAAATGTAAAAGGATATGTTAAGGGAACTGCAGGGGAAACTAAAAGTATCAAGAAAGTATTTGGAGCACCATCTATTGTGCCAGGTTGTCAGCAGTTTATTCCATAAGCTTTATCGTATACAAGCTCCTTTAATCTTCACTTTAGTAAGAAAACGTTATTAAATTTTATTGAATAATTAGCAGGAAATTTTAAATTGAGTAGTACTTCGCTAGTTACACTAGTACTGCTATTAAACCTCACCTGATTTACATTATCGTCATAAGAAAAGGACCTTGCTCACGACAAAACAACTTTTTGGAACAATATATCTAAAATAAGTTTAAAAATGGCAGGCCTAGACTCTAAGCCACCAAGTAAGTTAAAGCTCAAGTTCATTTTGTCAACAGCTGACGAGGACCCTGAAGTATTCAAAGAAGATTTTCAACGTGTTCAAGTCTTGGAAGAATTGTATGTCTCAAATTACAACGACCCTGGATTAAAAGACATAATTGCTCCCGGAAGAATTACTGATGTTAACATCTACAATATTGTTAGTAAAACTACTAAATACGGAGAAAGCCGAAATTTTACGATCACGTGGACTGCAACGGGTGATGACAAGGCTATTGGCCAAGGTAGGCACACAACAAAGATAGCTATAAATTACAAATCTGTAAATCTTTTCATACCCTATGTTCATGTTTCATGTTAAGAATTTTGCATTCTATTGTTATGTGTAGACACATTTTTGGAATGCCAGTCTTATTTCAAAATTCAGACTAGGGTTAGAGTTTCCAATTGCTGTTGTTAATTTATATAATCGTAATTGTTATCCTTTCTTCAATAATGTAATGAAATTAAAATGATTACTGTCAGTTACAAACATGCTGTCTTACAATATCTTAAGGACTGATGAAAAATATTTAACTTGGGACATATTAATTCATATTTTAGCCACCGCTTACGTTATGCGAATCTCTGATCATGTAGAAACCCTTCTGCACAACTTTGATTCAGCAGACCTCCTTGAGATGGAAAATGTTACTCTCACGCCACAAGAAGCCGGGACAACAGAAGCACTAAAGATTATTGTCGACGCTAAAGAGTCGTACACTAAAACTGCATTTTTTGCACTTCAAGCTGTAGACGAAGCTGGTAATGTTGGAAAGGTATCAAACATTGTACCTATAGTGGTAGCAAATGGATATCGCGCGACTGGTGAAAATGGATCTTTAGAAATAGAAACCGTTGTCAGTGTCACGGAGAATACTGTTGAAGAAATCTCGGACACGGGCGCCATTGTTGGAGGGACGGTTGGTGGACTAACAGGTTGTATAATCCTAATACTTGTGATGGTGATTGTCGTCTACAGAAGGAAACAAAATAAGGTAGTAAAAAGTCTAACAAAAAGTAAATATTTTACATTTCTATGTACATAAAGTGATATAAAATCATTTTTTAAATCAAACACGTGAAACTTTTCTTTTGGTAGTATGTCAATTTTATCCATTGAAATTCACGTCAGATAACATAACAAGTTTGGAGCAAGAAGCAATATTTATAATAAATAAAATGAAATAGTTATAGTATAATCTATAAAACTCAAACTTTTTATACATGTATATATAGTACTAAACATACATTTTGTTATGACGATATCCTGACATGAATAAATATTATTAATTCCGATATCCTAACAGACAAAGTCAAGGATGCAATTTGTTTTATCAAACGGTTTCTTTTGCAGAATAAGGATATTTACGAAGTTCACTTAGCGAAGTGTGAGGAACAAACAGGACATGACAAATACAGTGCAAACACAAATGAGTTTTAGACTCGGTAGACTTCAAACCAAAAGAACTTTAAAAATTTACAATTTTTTTATTGTAGAACAGTGATTGTTTGTTATCTTAACACTTATATTTGTAAATTAGGTAAGTGACTTTTAAAAGTGTGTGTCACAATTATTCGAATTATTGTTTTGCCGTGTAAGTTCGGAGTATGCTGATCAGAGTATGGAGTGCCTCAGAAGCAATTATTACTATTTTGCTTATAACAATGGTGCAGATGTGACTAACAATTAATCTTTATATCTTTTCCAGTGATAGCGTAGACCATGGTATGACAGTGACTAACTGTTACTACTGTTTAATTACACAAATGATTGTGAGTGGATTTCCTATCTTTTGTTTAAGTGCTACGTTCCCTCCTCTGAAACACGCAATTTATTTCATATTCGAAAAATAAAAATTTACCACATTGATACAAATTATTTATTTTACGTTACCGTGAAGGCAAGCGAGCTGTATTTCCATGCAAGTTTTTTGTCATGGATCTGAATGGCAGAATAAGGTATTGAGTTTTTTCATGTCGAACATCTGGAATAAGATGAGACAAACAAATGTTTCGTTAAAAAGATTTTCATTTATCAGTTATACAAATCAACTGTCTGTTGAAACTCATCAAAGTAATTGTTGGTTTGCCGTAGAAACCCTTTCGGGACTTTTTTTGTTTAAAAGCACTAAATTGGACTAGCAATAGCAAATATTTTAGTGTTATTTGTTCCGTTAGATTAAGTGCAAAGGCACGAAATAAAAAACGAAGACTCGTAGATGATAGAAACACGTACTGAGTGTGTTTTTTTCCTATTTACTGTCTGGGAACAAATGGACAACATACGTGAAAATTTTATGTAGCAACATATACACAATTTATATATTCATATATACTTGTATGCAAACATATTCTAGATAATCATAAACTGGTAAACAAGTTTAATGCATATAGATTTAATTAGAGAAGAATAAAGCTACACAAACAAATGTCAGGAGAGACTATGGTTTAGTTTTAAAGATTACATAGTATCTATAATGTTGTAAATTCTGAAACGAGTTCTCATTACTATAATGATAGTAATAGCTTATGCCATATTTGTTTAAAACGTAAAAATATTCTCCTAGCGAAATTTTAAAATGTCAAAGGAGCTTTTGTTTTCCTTATTTTTCTTATGACTGAATCGTTTTCAGAACAAAGCAGTTCTAAGTTTGTCAACGTAAATTTTCCTAAGACACAATTACAAGACAGTTAAACACAAATACAGCAGACATTTTGCATAAACAATGACTGTACATAGAAAGAAGACATCAAACATTACGAGCAAAAACATACATAGTTGCTAATTAATGGTGAACAATCTAGATATGTGAACGTAAGTGTAAAACACTGAAGAATAAAAAGATATGCATATTTATTAAGAGAAAAGTAATAGTTAGGTAAATGTTAAACCAGATTTTGCCGTTATATTGATCGATTCTGGGTTTGAAAAGAAACGACCAAGTTTATAAACACTAATCATAATTATGTTAAAATGTTTTGTATATCTGTTTAACTTTGATATAAAGATCTTCTGCAAACTCGTCGTAAATTTGATAGTTAATTATTAAATGACTTTCTTCCCTTTCATTGTGACAAAACGTGCATTTCTGCATGCAAGATTAAGAATTTTGACCAGTTTCAATTCTTGATGGTGCAACTCAACAGTGGAATGTACTGAAACCTGACCATTGCTGATTAGGAAATAATATTTTGCAATATTGTACTTCAACAAAGTCTGGCCTATAAAGGGAAAGCATCCTAAATTTTTTCGATCTACATTACGAATACTATTTAGCCTTTTAATATGTTATTTCCACTGGTGTATTAATTCCTCGTTTAATATAGGCTTTACTTAATGCAACCGTTTGTATTTACTAATATGATCGCATTCTTAACTGCAAAGTTCACTTTTAACTGAATAAAAACAATATAGGTTTCGCAGAGAGGAGCGCATTTGTTATATCTTGGCAGAAACCAGCTACTGTTTTACATTTCGCAATCAGAAGTCTACGTTAGTACTTTCATTGACCCTGATAGTGCTATATGTTGCATATCAAAAGGTCCATAACTTGGTGTGAAAATCAATTTGGATCATGATTGTAATACATTCATTTTCTTATGATACTGAAGCTTCCGTAAAGATTTATTTAATTATAATCAGAGCATACTGAAAAATAGCCCGGAGACATATGTTGTTGCAGAATAATCAAAGAGTCCAACACTATGTGAGCAATAATCAATGCAGATTTTGTGGTATTATTCGCATCTCCTCATGGTGCTTAAGTTGCTTTTAATACTGGTTGCTGACATGAATAGTGCTATAGTGTAGTTCATATAAAAAATCAGTTGACCCATAACTCTGTAGAAGAAACGATTCCAATTGTATTTATAAATGTGCATCCCCTCCTGATACTGAAGCTTCCAATATTTGGTGCTGTTAAAATGACGCTGCAGAGAAAGCTGCAAAGCTTTTGTTTAACCCATCGAATAACAGACATAGTGCTTCTATTGTGTGTATACATTTGGTACTTTGAAATATACAATATTTACTTATATGTGTGTTCAGTTTTTGTATATTTTAACTTCTGAAAACTAAAAAATAAATATGAATGATACAAATTTGCTAAGCATTTTCATAAACTGTAAAATCTGTTTCTGTAGCATTTTGTTTGAACATGTTGCATGTTTCACATTCGAACCATCAGAACTAATTTAATCCAGAAGCAAAGTGAAATTATAATTTCATTTTGAAATTGCCAGTGAAAATAAATAATATATAATAATTTATTATTAAAAACAATGTATTTGTTTTATTATTTTGACCTAGTTTTCATGGCTTCTTCTTATCATATTATTTGTTCTTTGATCATTATTGTTCTGTTTTCAAAAAAAAAAAAATTCTAGACTGAATATGCAAAAAAGATATTTATTTATACTGAACAAATCATAGATCTAGTCTAAGATTTCTTACACGTGCCTCATGCGAAATATATCACAGACAAATGAGCACCACACCACTGTAAAGAGAACGTTTTTATGAAGTAAAATCTCTCGATTGAAAATAGCTGGTCAAGTCTTCCAAAAAACTTCATGGGATAAAAATGTACATGTTCAAAATCTTTTTGGATCAGTTACTTGGAAAAAATCTCTAGATATTTTCACCGATGTATCTTTTAATTTTATTATCCTAATTGAACTAGCCTCTATATAAATTTTGCTCACTGGCCTCAAATTTCCATCAAAATTTCAAAACATTTATTTAAAAAATCATCGATGTATATTCTTGATGTTAGCTAAACTTGTTCAACTTTGTTTTTTGACTATTTTCAGTCTACTTTTTCACTTTCCATCATAATTTGGTTGTGTTCATCTTTACAATACACATTATCAGTCATCTAATGCAAAGATGAGCCAAAGGAAATTGCCCACAAAAATATCAATGTACACAATGTTTTCATAACAGAAATACTATCTTATATTTTATTTTTCAAGTCGGCCTTCTTTTCTGAAAAAAAAACACAACAATTTAATGCATAGAAATTCTCAGACAAATAAATTGTATATGAATTATAATACGTAGACAAATCAACTTATATCCGAAACCACCATCTGCATTAGAAAGAAGTGATATGTCTCCTGCAGATATCAAAACAAATACTTCCACGGAGAAATCACTTTTAAACAAACTTCTTTCAAAGTGTAGTGCACTTTTTATACAAGCTGATTGATTACATTGAATGAGATATTATAGAAGATAATTTCTTATGGGTAAAAAAGAATTGTTTTAATTGAAATCAATTATAATAGGTGTGAAATGGAAAACGCAATTCCTGTTTGTGAAATGTTTTGATAATGCCTAGATATATTATTATATAGTAGCTGAATGACCGATGGTATATGTGTTTTAAAAAACGTCGTAGGTACAGCGCATCTCCTTTTTCTCAAGAATTTAAAACATTTTCACAAATTTTCTATAAATCCGATTAAAACAATGCAAAGTATGTTGTTGCTAGAGAAAAGGAAAGTGATGCAATTTCAAAAGGACTTTATATTTAATTTTTAAGTATATTTCAATGTGTGTTTATTTCACATGTGACCAGTAAATAGACCCTACTCAGACATTATTGCTGCTGGTTAAATTGATGTTTCGGTTCATATTTGCATGTCTAATGATTAAGTAACTGTCACTGATATAGCTCCGCATTCATTTTGAATGAAATATATCTAGAGTATACGTGGAAGGATTTTAATTGTCCAGAATATGTCCTAGTGGATAAATGCTGTGTATGTACTTCTTCACAAGCTGTTAAAATAACACAACTAGAATTGATATCTCTGATCTTAAACTGATTTAATAAATCACATCTACTAAAGCAGTATTAACTGAAGCTTGTGTATCACAAACATAAATGAGAACACACTTTCTTGTCCGCTCTGCATCCCTTGAACTGATAGAAATATAATAAAAAAGACGCGACAGAAATGGTAACAATAATTAGACGATGAGCAGAGTACAGATTCTGGATTGTTCAGATCAAGGTCAAGGTCAAACCTAGTCATTTTGAGGTAATGTGTCAATTTTTATGTAGAATATTGAAACTCTTGGCAGAAAAGTACTGAGACGATGTTCAGAGCACAGGTTTTGGCTTGTTTGGATCAAGGTCAAGGTCACATTTAATCATTATGATTTAATGATCAAATTTCTTGTCTGCTATTTATCTCTCGAATGCATTGAAGGAAATTGAAATTACTTGGCAGAAATGTAAACCACAATGAGATGATGTGCAAAGTGCAGGTTCTTGCTTGTTCGTTTCAAGGACACAGTGTGTCAAATCGTGTGTCTGCTTTGTATCTCTTGAACCGATCGAAGGAGATTGAAACTACTTGACAAAAGTGTAAACCATTATGAGACAATTTGCAGAGCACAGGTTCTGGCTGGTTCTGATCAAGATCAAGGTCACATTTTATCATTCTGATTTTATGTCCACTCTGTATCTCTTGAACTGATTGAAGGTAACTGAAACTACTTTGCACGAACGTTAACCACACTCAGACTATATGCAGAGCACACGTTTCAGCTTTCTGTGATGAAAATAAAGGTCACACTAAGTCATTATGATTTACTATGTGATATTTCGTGTCCGCTGTTGAACCAACTGAAGGAAATTGAAAATGCTTGGTAGAAATGTTTACCATACTAAGATAATGTGCAGTCATAAGTTGCGGCTGTTACGCCTCAAGGTCAATGTCATAGTCATTTTTGTATAGTATGTGAAATTTTGTGTCCGCTCTGTATCTCTTGAATTGAATGAAGGAAATTTAAAGTGTTTGGCAGAAAAGTTTATAAGCCTGAATGGACGTATTATGTTATGTCCCTTGTTATCCATCCGTCTATAGGGTTTTCTGTCTGTGAGCATTTTTGTTTCGCAGAAATGTTTGAAAAATGCTTGAAATAGTTATTGAAATATATAGATGTAATACCAAACATGGATGATAGCACACATTGTTCATGGTCAGGGATACTTTTAGGCTATTTGGCAAACTTGTCATGAACTGCTTGTTTGAAAAAATTGGAACTTTGAAAGCATACTACATTGTCCATAAAATCTGCTAGACTCGCTGTTAGTGAGGTAAAACATGAATAAAAAGCTAAACAGTAAACAATAAACATTTTGAATTTATCTGCAGAAATGTTTATAATAGCATCCTTATAAATAAACCATATCTTAATATGTTTCTTGTTGATAAGTGTTAAGGTTTACTACTGTCAGTAGCTTTCTCCGCGCGTATATTGCCCCCTGCAACGGAGCTCTTATTTTTTATTGCACCACTCTTCTTTTAAACTGCACTTTCTCTTTTTATGTCGTTCCTCCATGGGAACAACATAAAAAGGGAGGTGCAGTTCAAAACACTAGAAGTGCATGCCACCACCTTCTGAAAAAAATAGAATGCATGCCAACCTAATTACAGCTGAATAACTTGTTCCATAATTCATATTAAGTCTTTGTTGGTTGTTTTCGTACATTTTTCATTGTCATAGTTTTCATAAAAAGGAATGCGTCTGTCGAAAAATTGAAACATAAGTAGCTGTTTTACTGAACAAAAAAGCCGCATTTCTGGTTTCAATGAACATTTTAGCACTTGGAGAAATACCTGGATACCTGACGAGACACATTAGTATCATTGCGCGTCAAAGTCATACATTACCAAAATAAGTGCAGTTGCGAAAAACAATGGATCATTGAAGTTTTTACTTGTTTTCAATTCCTTATAATATATTTATTACTTTTTAAATGGATGTGTGTTCCTTTCGGCAATGGTTTAATAAGTATTTCTCTCGGCATCGATTATAATGAAACAAATGATACTTGCTGGAATATAAAATTCAGAAAAAAAAACAATCAGTTTAATTGCTATTTAAAAAAAGGTTCAGTCTTTCTATCGCCTGCTTTTTTTAAAGTCAACCTCCCTCTAAAATCTATGATGTCATTTTGATACTAACTTCTAAGACAAAGCGCCTACATGCATGTATTCTGAAATGCACTGTTTACGACACTGACTTTAAGTCTAGTCATCATTGTAAACACAAACCTCGTGATATTGTCCTGTTACATCTTATGCCTATTCAAATAAAAGTAAAAACATTAAGTAATTTTTTTATAGTTCTGCCAGGAAGTAAAGAAATGCGCAGTAGCTAGCGTAATATTCAGATCAAATATTAAACGCAAATGTTTTAAGTTCAACAGCACGGATAGTATTAGTAAAAGTTTGCGTTATGGCTGATATTAAAATCTATTTATTTTTGTTTCTGCTAGTAAGAGAGACAATTTCAATTTATGTCAACGATGGGGGTTATGAGGATGTGTACATCTTTGTAAGGGAGACTAATGATGAAAAAGATGAAAAAATTCTGGTGAAAGGAATTCAGGTACTGGTGTTAAATTTATCAAATTACTAAAGTATGTATACGTATTAATCCGTACTTATGTGCTATAAACCAACGTTTTACGTACAGCTTTCCTCTATCAGGGAAGAAGCATGTGATTTTACCAGTAGTATTTGAATGTAAATTATCTCACTGAAAAGAATTTTAAGTAAAGCAAGATACAATACAAGTAACACTGATAATGATAAATTATGAAGAGCATTTTCTGGTAGGTCTCTAAAATTCAGAAACAACTTCAAAGAACCAACTGTTTAATAGATATACCAGTGACTTTAGGCATTTTTAAACTAAAAACGAAGACAACGAAATGGAAAAGTATACACATGCATGTGAAATATTTTATTATCTTAATTCATTATTATTAATTATTTATCGTTACACAGGACGTGTTTACCGAAGCCTCCAAACTGATGTTTACGGCTACACGACAAAAACTCTTCTTCAAGACTATATGGATTGTCATTCCAAAATCCTGGTCCTTCAAACCTATGTATAAGAAAAAGGCCGTGCCATCACTTTATAAACAATATATAGTAGTAGACAAAGGCGGAATTAAGGCACCCCATGTGAGAGGACTTGACGAGTGTGGCGGAGAAGGAAATTACATGTACTTGCCTACAGACGATTTTGTGCTTAAAAGAGGCACTACCAACTGGGGCTTGCATGGTGACAGATATTTTATCATATTATCTTGCATAAATGTACTTCCTCAATTTTATATTTGCATCATACAAACAATTCTCTAAAACAATCTTGAAAATGTTCAAGAGGCTCTCTCTAAATGCTTAAGTTCTTTTCTGATTTTTGTTTTCAGATCGTGTAATTGTGCATGAATGGGGCCACCTTCGATGGGGTTTATTTGATGAATATCCTGTAAATTATCCGTTTTTCTATCAAGCTAATGGTTTTTGGAAACCTGTAAGGTACAACATATTTAAAAAACAGAAAAGATTGTCTTGGCTCCAGGCCAGCGATAAAGCACTTTTGTTTTCTTTGTCAATGCATATCACAAATTTTGAGTTTAGGAAAAAATGAAGTATGCGACGAGGAAGTGATGTGTATGACCAACAGGCTTTGTTGATTATTCTAATTAGACGCAATACTACTGATAAGTTTTCATCCTGTTGATAAATTCACATTTACATTTCAATGTCAACTACATACCATACTTCCTTTATAGTATTTGCTTTTTTGTTTGTGGCGGATTCATTACCTCGGCAATTCGAATAAGATTTTAATTTAAATCTACATAAAATTTTTAACTTTGTGACGGTCAAAAAAGTTACCGACTTTTTGGCAGCTTGTCACAAACCTTTACTTTTATTCGTGTGCTATTTGATTGAGGTCCTCGACGAATGTAAAGTTGGTAATAGTGTATGATTTGTAGGTTTTGTACTCTTTATAAAGATAGTGTTTCATTTAATATTCTGGTCTCATATCATATCAGTTGCACTGAAAATACTGAAGGGATAGTAGTGAAAGGGGAATGTAGTTCATCTACAGACTACTGCAGCACAGACAATACTGGAATCAATATGGACGAAAAGTGTACATTCTGTCCGGATATAAAACAGTCTGTAAACGCAAGTCTGATGAGTTACTCGTATCTAGACAAGGTAAAATATATAGTCTTCATAGACAGGAGGCATACGAAAAATAAGGGCTCCGTCTTTGCTTGGGTTTTCTTGAGGCGATATTTTTATATGACTCGAATGTATGTGTAAAGTTGTGCTTTTATACAAGGTCTGGGCATAGCAAGAAAAATCACAAAGCTGATTTTTTCCAGGTCTTATATGTATGTTTTGATTCGTATATAATAGTACTTTTCATGGACGTAACTTAAATAGAAATTCAAAACGAACATTTTAAAAGATGGAACCGTTTAAGAAACACTCCGTTTGAATTGAAAATTTGGAAAAATGAAAAACTGCATAACCAATTTATGACATACTGATAAGACATAGAAATCCTTTTAAAAGAAAAAATATCGCCGAATTCGTCAGAAAAGAAAAATGAGGTAAAGAAATTTGACATCAAAGGAAAACGACTAGATGACGCAAAACCTGCTTATTTCTTATACAAAGTGGTTCTTTCTTAATAAGTTGTCGTTATTTTGTTCAGGATGAATTGTTTTATAAAAGCAAATTAGTCAGAAAGTTTATGTATTAATGTTTTATCCAATAGGTTTCAATGTTCTGTGACAAAAACGATTCTGACGTCCACGAGAGCCAATGGCATAACACGCGAGCTCCAAACTTGCAAAATCTTTTCTGTGGGCACAGGAGTGCCTGGGAAGTGATGCGAATGCACAAAGACTTTCAAGGTTTGTTTCTATATCAATATAATCACATTGCTACAATTTGTTCATAAGAACAATTCCTATTAGTATGCCTTTTACTATCAATTATAGTAAGTGGTTCAGCTGATCACGCCATACTAGTTCTAAGGTTCTTTATCTTCTCTAGGACAGAACTGTCTTATAATAGATACGTAACTGCAATTTTGCGATTATCAAAATATTTCAAACAGTGTACAGTTAAATCATGATTTTTCCGAAATGTCAATTAATCGATGAATTATTTGCAGCATTACAAATGTATTTTGAATTTCTTTCCCCAGAAAGTATAACGATGCCGCTTTCAACAGTCACCAGACCTAAATTTGAGATTGTCCAAGATTCGGAAAAATATCGAGTATTTGTTCTAGACATATCTGGAAGTATGTCTGATGGGGTAAAGCAAGTCAAGCCTTACTGTTTATCCTTTAGTTGATGTTGTTTGTATACGTCTTTCACAAAACCAATTACATTGTAGTTACAAAATAACATCTTTAACATGAATAGTACCTTATACGTTACAAGCATGTCAAGAATCTTATGACCACTCATTAATTTTCCCTTTCCACAGAGACTTTTCACCTTGCGCCAAACAGGAGAGTATGTTATTCAAGAAATCATTCCTCAAGGGAGTTGGCTTGGCGTCGTTCTTTTCAACAGCTTTGCATCAACGGCTAAAAACCTGACACAAATAAATACAAAATCAGATCGTGAAGCGCTTGTAGCGGCTCTCCCTATAACCCTCGGGGGTGGAACCTGTATCGGATGCGGAATAAAAGAAGCCATTAAGGTATGTCTTTATCATCAACTATCAATTTTATGTGAGTTTAGAAAGCAGTCAATATACTTTTAAATATGTTATTTTGTTTCCAGTATTCAACACTCTTTAAATCTCTCCACAGCTCTTGAAATCAAGTGTTGAAGATGTTGAAAATACTGAACTTATCGTCATTTCCGATGGAATAACCAGCATGGATAATCTTGAGTCATCCGTTCAAGAAGCAGTTCGAGAAAAGGTCATCATTTATACCATTGCGGTAACACAACAAGCAGACACAGTTCTGGCTGATATTGCTCAGAACACATCAGGAAAACATTACACATACCTTCAGCATGGCAGCATTACGTTTGCTGATTCGTTTAGTGAAACAATAACGGCTGATCTTACATCAGAAAAAAACCAGCGCGTATCGGTAAGAAATAAGTACAGAGAATATATTTTGATATCAAGAGTCTGTCATTAAAAGATGGATAGGCAAAACTATTCTAATTAAATTCAGAAAATAATTACTAAATTTCTCAATATATCTGTTATAACAATGGTTAACTCTAGCTATAAATTTCTTTACAGGAAGATGGATTTTTATTACTATACTAAGAAACTACTTGTCATGGCCATTGTTCAATGTCATTTTTGATTGTGCTTCGACACTGTGGTTTTATTCTACAGCCAAGGAAAAAATTACCGGTTATACAGAATAAATTAATCAGATTTGTGCTGATCTTGATGATAAATATGATAAATATCATATTGGCAAAGAACAGTTTTCACCGTTGAACTGGTCACCTATGGCTAGTAGAATTGGTTTTAAAACACCGTGTTATGTTTTTAATATTCATACCCCCTCGTACTTACGAGAAATTTCCTTCCAGTCAATCATGTTTACAGTGACAACACCAGATACAAGGTTTAATCCATCAGAAATGCAGACAGTGTGGGTTGCCCTTTTACAAAGCGGCCGTTTTTCTATCCCCAAGGTCAAAGATGTTGGGAAAAGGTCATTTGCTTATAGGTGGATGCTCTTTTTGGGGTGAACTTGCTCAGAACATCAGGGCATGATCAGGACATATATAAACTTCTGGCTTGCTGCTAAGGAACATTATCAATTTATTTGAACTTTAACTTAATGTTAATATTTTTCACTTTTAATGTAATTATCTTTCAGTAGGTTTTTACTACTTTTGTTAAATGGAGGATTGGCAACGGTTAATCGGAAAACCGTTCGAACGTGCGATTATCACTTACAAATTTCACTTACCGGTTATTCCGAATTAATAAATTAAAAAAAAAAACTTAAACCCGCACAATAAAAACCTCTGTTTTTCACTTTAATCCTTCCAGAACAGATTTTGCAATCGAGTGCCGTTTGGTATATCTGTTGTGTAAACAATGCAGTGTGACAAATCGCTTAAAATACTTCTATTGACATTTTGACACGTTTCTGTTCACAATTCGGACCATGCGTTAATTGCCTGTGCAAAAAACTTCGGTTGCAGCGGTATAATAAGAATCACCATTCTCTTTGATAATCAAAGAAATGCGCCGACAGATTAATGCATACATCAATAGGTCAAATGATATTTAAAGTGCAAACCACCTTGCGCGATATTATTCGTAACTGAAAAGCCGTATTTATTTTTTTCAACATCAGAGGGTAGCAATGAAAACAATTCGTTTGAATATCACAAACCCGCAAATATGTATTCCAACAATTAATTTCATGCACGGGCTTTTTGTGAAATTAAATCGCAATAAATGTTTCGATGTTGTTAATTTGGAACGGTCCGTTTACAGTAGTCAACGAGGTGAAGTGCTGAAAATGGAAGTAGATTACTGACCGTGGTTTCCATGATAATAGTCAGAGGCAGGCATCATCTGCTAGTCGCTTTTTCTATCGGTTAACCGGTTATCCGTTATCAAGAATAAACGATTAACCGATTAGCAGTAACCCTTGCCATCCCTAGTTTAATGTTGTAGTATTCAGATTGCTTGACTGCTTGATATGGATCTCAGAATCTTATTTATAATTAATTTTAAATTGTAGTCTTAATTTTAATTTTGCTAACATGGCTAAATATATTTTAAGCCATACATTTTATTTTGTTTGTTGTTACGTCATGTATGATTTATTCGTATTTTAGGCCATGCAGTCTGAAATTTAATATCGAAATAAATCTTTCTATCTATAACAAATCACCATTCCTTTCTCTTCAAAAACTGTATGCTACAGATTGAGCAACAGTCTGTATTTCTTAATTGTTTATTTTATTAATATCAGATGAAGTCTGTAGGTTTTTTTAAATAAAAAGGAACTTTACCTTTTTGATGAAACATCTATGCAAAATCTACAAAACCTTGCAAGCAAGATACATAATGACTTGCCACACTAAAAGGTCTCAATCCGATTTCTGAAATTTACATTCTGTGATATCAGAGATGGACAGTTTTGCTTTATTTTTTTCAGTAGGACAGTCAAGCGTCATTTGCTTTCCTTGCAAAATAATTATTGTATTGTGTTGTTGTTGTTTTTAATTCTCGAGTTTATATTTACCAGGAACGGATCAGATTTTTGGTCAAAGTTTAAAATATTTCAGCTTTTATCGGAAAAACTATCAACGCCATCAAATACGATACATTTCAACTTTACAATTGAAGACGGGATAGGCTCCAACACTTCCATCACAGTTGTAACAAATGTGAATCAAAACATAAAAATTGAAGTTGTCGGACCAAATAACTTCTCCCAGAGCTTCATCACCAATGGAACCTATGCAACGCTCACATTTCCAGGTATTGCAATGGTAAGTTTTATTGTTTCAAAATTTTACACATGTAAGAACATGATGGGTGCAATCATTTTTGTTAGTTGTACTCCTCTATTCAATCTTATATTGGAGGGCTGTATTGAAATTATTTAGTGGCGTCCGGAAGCGTTGCCTATTGCAATATATCTCTGGAACCAGCGTAGTAAATAGTTGAAATATGAAATTATCCATGAAGGGTTATTTGTCAATTCCATCTACTTAGTTTTATAATTCCTTCTTTTATTTGATATTATTTTGTCCCTTTTTATGTTGGAAATATCCAAAACTAATACATGTATTTCCATGTGAAAATTCTAACTGTAAAGAACTCAAACTGCAAAACGTTTCTTATGAAAAATTGTGCATTTTTGCCAACAATACTGTGTTAATCTATACTCCTGACGAAAATATTTATTCTGTTGAAAATGTTGAAATTTGCCCGGTTTCAAAATCATTCTTTAATATATATACTTGAAAATTGAAATATGTGGAAATGTGTTGAAACTAAATGTTAATTTCCTTTTGGTAAATAAGGAATGCAAGAAGATAATGATAATAACAAAATGCTATTTATCTTTGTCCTATATTTCCAAGTACACCCACATCGATATAGGAGCCCACTGGAACATATTTTATTAAACACTGAACTCCCAGATCAAGTCATCACAAATACAGTAATTTTACTATCCCTAACGGATGGCCGTTTCAATTTAACTAATTAGGTTTCTCTTCTTTTACTTGAAGTACAGTAAATCCTTCGTTCATGCAAGTTTGCTTCTAATTGTTTTACAAAAATGAGTGGTCTTTAGTTGTGTTTGTATATCATGAACGTTGTTTGATTGAAAATTTAACCAGATAGTACCGTCTGTCATCCTTGTGCGTGCGTGCGTGCATGCGAGCGTGCGTATCAATCATCCCTGTGCGTGCGCGTGCGTGCGTGCATGTTGTGTGTGTGAATTATGTCAATGTTTCTATAAAATAACTTCTTATCAAATAACTACTTTTCCGCCAGTCCTGGCCTCTAATCTGTCTGAGAGCTTTGATCGTGTTAGAATAGCATTCATCAATACTTTTATTTATACGAATCCATTATGAACAAGAAAATCACAACTAATAACAATTTCTAGCAGAATGTTGTTTCTTACAGAAATATATACCATTCGAAGTTATTTCCATTTTTTAAACAGGTTGGTCTGTATGAAGTCGGAGTATCGATGAACAAGAGCAATCAATCCATAGAGTATTATGTAAAATCCATGCCGACAAGTGATGATGTTGTGAAAATTACTTCCTGGCTGTCTACATCCAATGTAGATCTGTTGTCTGACGAGCTTCCGGCTGTTTTTGTTGATGTTAAAAAAGGATTTGCACCTGTAATAAATGCGAACGTTAGCGCGCGCGTAGAATCTGATGTTACTTCTTGTGAATTTTCTCTTGCTGACAATGGCATTGGTAATGTTTTCGTACTGCAACACGTTTTAAGTTCATAGTTTTAGAATCCCACATTTGTAAAATGAGTAACAAATTAAGAATGCATTGTTGTGTTTCAAGCTTCTCTCTTTTGAATTTCTAGTTATCCCTCACTGTAGGCGAAGGGATATTTATAACGCGTTATCCGTCCATCCGTCCCGTCCGTCCGGTCTCATAACTAAGTAATCAGTGAATGGAATTTAATGGGACACAACAGAAATATGTATCAACGGTACGGGACGGTGCCGGCTCAAAGATTGTTCTGATCAGATCAGTAACACCAGAGTCATAGACCTGTGATTAATGATCTATACAGTATAAAGTATATACTCAGACATAAGGAAAAAATAATCTTGTAACTCAGTATGAATATGTATCATCCGGAAGGGACGTTACCAGCACAAAATTTGTTCCGGTCAAATCAGTAATACCAGAATCATGGCTCTTTGATTAATTTTCCATACACTGTTTGAGACATATATACTTAAAACATAATCATGATACTTAATTCTAATACGTATACTGTGGGCTATAAGTTTGATCTGATCAGATCAATAACTCAAGGGTTATAGCCCTTTGATTTTCTACACCAAATACTTGTATAGGGGGGAAATATTTTAATCTCTTTTTATCTCTCATAAAACATTAGAACTTCCTAGGTATGTTCCTTGCATGAATTGCTACCAAATTTAATCAAGCAATTCCATTCCTACCAGGACAGTGGTGGTATGGTAACTAACTGTGAAAATTATGAATTCTTTTAAAAACAGCCTTTTACTATAGAAAACTGTAACGCCTACTGCAATGATATTTCGTATGTGGCATCTTCATGTGGTTTTGTACAGATAATACTGAAAATGATGTCCCTGGGACCAAGTTCTAAAGGTAACATCTTAAGGGTCGAAAGATTTAAGTAGTTTAATAGGAAAACAGGAACAATACTTCCTCTCCAAAACCACAAGGCCCAGAACTTAGATATTTTTCATGTGACTTGGATAATTTTTCAACCAACTAGGTTAAGATAATGCTTAGATGCTAAGCATGTGACATGGTTTAGTGGTCATCTTCTATAGATGGAGGGATTAGGATATCCAATACAAAATCATTCATGACCCATTTTTCATTCTCTGAAAAAGCACTCATCTATACAGCTTGGAGTTTTTTTTCAAAACCATGCATTTGTATTTAAAAGAGTTTATTTTTTCACACACATGCCCCAAAAGTAATAGACATTTTACAGCGGAAGATAAAAATTCAACGAATTAATTTGTTAGTAGAGTACTTCTTTATCACACAGTCCAGTACAAAACAAAACTTTTAATGATGTTTTTTTTGGATAAACAGTTTCTAAGACCATTACTTATATAATTCCAGTTTAAACTGTGTCACAAATTTAATCATTTTAATCGTAGAACATTATGTTATGCATATGTCAGATTGTACATTACAGATCCGGATATGATAAAAAATGACGGAGTCTACACATGTTACCTGTTACCATCATGTTTACGCTCTGGGCGTGTAAATGTAAAGGGATATGTTAGGGGATTTGCCGGGGAAACTAAAAGTATAAAGAAAGTATTTGGAGCACCATCAATTCTGGCAGGTTGTCAATAGTTTATTATTTACTTCACTTTAATAAGGAAACATTTTGTTGATTAATTACCAGGATATTTTCAACTTGAGTAGAACGTACCTAGTTACATTGCTATCCAATCTCACTGGATTTTTCTTAGAAAAGGGACTTGGCCGCACCAAATAACTTTGAAACAATATATCGAGAATAAGTTTGAGAATGACACACCACCTAAATTCTAAGTCACTATGTAACGTAAAGCTTAATAAATATTATCAATAGTTGACGAGGGCGTTGAAGCATTCAAGGAAAATTTTCAACGTGTCCAAGTTTTGGAAGAGTTGTATGTCTCAAATTACAATGACTCTGGATTAAAAGACATAATTGCACCCGGACGAATAACCGATGTCAACATCTACAATATGGTTAGTAAAACAACTAAGTACGGAGAAAGCCGAAATTTTACTATCACGTGGACTGCAACGGGTGATGACAGGTCTATTGGCCAAGGTAGGCGCACAACAAATGTAGCTATCAATTACAAATCTGTAAACTTTTTCAAACTCTATATCTCATGTTAAAAATTTTGCACTCCATTGCTAAATGTAGGAACATGTTTGGACTGGCAATCTTATTTATAAATACAGACAAAGGTTAATATTTCCAATTGCTGTAGTTAATTTTTGTGATCGTAATTGTTAATGTAATGAAATAAAATTGCTTGATGTCAGTTACAAACATGCACCTTTACAACATCCTAAGGACTGATGAAAATTATTCAACTTATGACATATTCATTTATATTTCAGCCAGCACTTATGACATGCGAATCTCTGATCATGTAGAAACCCTTCTGTACAACTTCGATTCAGCTGACCTTTTTGAGATTGAAAATGTTACTCTCACTCCACAAGAAGCCGGGACCACGGAAGCACTGAAGATTGTTGTCAACGCTGAAGAGTCGTACACTAAAACTTCATTTTTTGCAATTAGAGCTGTAGACGAGGCTGGTAATGCCGGAAAGGTATCGAACATTGTACCTATAGTGGTAGCGAATGGGTATCGCACTGCTGGTGAAAATGGATCTTTAGAAATAGAAACCGTTGACAGTGTCTCGGAGAATACTGCTGAAGAAATCTCAGACACGGGCGCCATTATTGGTGGGACGGTTGGCGGACTGACAGGTTGTATAATCGTAGTACTTATGGTGATGATTGTCATTTACAGAAGGAAACAAACTAAGGTAGTAGATAAATCTAACAAGGGTAAAAAATTTACATTTCTATTTCTAGAGAAAGTAATATAAAATCATTTTTGGAATTAAACACAGGAAACTTTTCTTTTGTTAGTATGTCACTCTTATCCATTGAAATTCACATCAGATTACATAACAGTTTTGAACGACACAATATCTATAATAAATAAAATGAAATAGTAATATAATAATTTGTAAAAGTCATACTTCGAATTAGAAACGTGTACATATAGTACCAAACATACAATTTCTTACGATGATTACCTGAAAGGAAAAATATTATGAAGTCCGAGATCGTGATAGACAAATTCAAGGATGCAATTTTTTTAAATCAAACGGTTTCTTTTGCAGAATAAGGATATTTACGAAGTTCACCTAGCGAAATATGAGGAACATTCTAACGTGTAGGCGACATTACAAATACAGTGCAAACAAAAATGAGCTTTACTCAGAAGTGTTAATTACTATTTGTTTATATCAATGGTGTAACTGTGACTAACAATTATTCTGTATATGTATTCTAGTGGCAAAGACCATGGTATGGCAGTGACTAACTGTTACTTCTGTTTTATGTACAAATGATTGTGAGTTCATTTCCTATCATCTGTTTAGGTGCTACGTTCCCTACTCTAAAACACGCTATTTTTTATATTCGGAAAATAAAAATTAACCACATTGATGTAAATTATTTATTTTACCTTATCGTGAAGGCAAGCAGACTTTATTTCCTTGCCATTATTTTGTCATGGGTCTGAATGGCAGAATTAAGTATTAAGTCTTTCATATCGACCATCTGAAATAACATGAGACAAACCAGGGGGTAGTTTAAAAGATAATAACTCGCCGTAGAAGCTCTTTCGTGACATTTTTGTTTTTCCGAAAACATTTTTCTCAGTTGTAAATATTTGATTGCATCAGACAGTCGTCTGATTCCTTACATCCCCGAACCCAAATAGGGGTTGCTATTACAACCCCGCTTCAAAGTTTTAAAGCACTTTAATGAACTAGCAATAGTAAAGTTTTAGTGCGATTTGTTACGTTAGATAAGTTCAGAAACACAAAATCAAAAAGATGATAGAAACACGTGATGGGTGTGTTCTTTTCTATTTACTTTTAGCGAACTAAAGGACAATTTACGTGCAATCTTTATTTAGCAATATATACACCATTTATATATGCATGTGTGCAAAAAATTTTCTATACATCAAAAATGAAATAAGCTAAGCTGGTAAACAACAAGGTTAATACATATAGATTGAATTAGAGAAGAATACACAAGATTTAAAGTGTCGTGAGAGACTATGGCTTAGTTTTAAAGAATACTTAGTAACTATACATATAAATGTTGTAAACTCTGAAACGAGTGCTTATACGTATAATGATAATAATGGCATTTTTCCATATTTTTAAGGAAAAACTTTAAGGGAAACTTTTGATGTAAATCTAATAGTCTTCCTGCAAAATCTAAAAAAAGTCAAAGGAGTTTTTGTTTTCTTTATGACTGAATCGTTTTCAGAAGAGACTAATTCTATATATTTATCTTTTTTAATTTAGGCATGTTCCAGATATAGCTTTATATAATGCTTACGAATAACAGAATTATATCTTGGCGGAAATATGCTAGGCAAACGACACCATTTCTTACAATCCGCCTTACAGTACCGGACTATTATTGGGTCCTGATCAGTTTATTCTACAGTTGTAGAGTAACGGTTGCATTTACCAACACCAAGGAAGAAATGGTTTATGTCTAACATTTATACAGGAGAAAGACCAAATATCTGAGCCACAGTCAAAGACCAGGCAAACTATAAAAGCATACAATTTTGTAAAAACGTAATTGAAACCACCTACTATTTAGCAGTTAGAAGTCTACGTTAGTACCTTCATTGACGCTGATATTGCTTTAATATACTTTAATGTTGCAAATCAAAAGATCCATAACTTGATGTGAAAAATCAATTTGGATCATAATTGTAATATATTCATTTTCTTATAATATTGAATCTTTCATCATTTTATTCTAATTGGAGAATACTGAAAAATAGCCCGGACATATACAGGGCCGGATCCAGAAATTTCTGACTGGGGGGGCTTGGGGGAAGGTACGGATCCGTAGGGGGGGTTTGGGGGGCCTCCCCCAAGAAAATTTTTAACAAAAGGTGGAGTAAATGGCTCATTTTGGTGCATTTTAGGCATATAAATATAATGAAATTTGTGTGAGAATTTAAAAGAAATATACTGGTATTCTTTGAAATGTTCAACTAAAGCAAAAAAACTTTTTTTCATTTTATATTTATAAAGTCCCCTGAAACAAATAATTTATCAATAAATTAATTGGCATAACAAATAACACCGTCATCACATTATCCAATCTCCTCGCAGTGATCTCCACATCATTCTTTGGAAAGATCTCTGCAGACACGGGTTAACCTTAGCTGGATTTCAGCTGGTTAGTTGGAATTGCATTGATTAAACATGCCTGGCTGTAATGATTTTTTTTTAAAAAATGTAACTTGAAAAAAAGTTTAAAATTTTGTTTATTTACTTTCGACCATCATCACGTGACATGACTGTCGGCAGTGATTACTATACTGAAAGTATAGAAGGGAAGTAACCGCTGTGTGGAGTTTGCACCATTCGGAACACCTCGGGCGACTTCAATTAGTCTTTATACCAAGTTTTCGGAAAACCAGGCAACTGATCATGGTCAGCAGACGCTCATTTAACAACTTTATCAAATACGTCAAGGTTACTAGACGCTTGAAAACTATACATCATGATCAGTCTGGAGAACTCTCGGATAATCCGTGCCACCGAATATACGGTTTATTGTGTAATATACACGGCTATAAAGTTGCGAACTCGTTATCAGTTGTTACGCAATATTGCATGACCATTGCAAATTGAAAGGTTGACTGTGTTTCTGTTACGAGGTGAAAAGAGCTGAAAAAAATGTTTTAGAGTCTTTAAAAATGAGCCCTTTTATTTTTTTTACAAATGGGCCAGCTGGGGGGGCTTGGGCCCTTTAAGCCCCCCCGGTAAATCCGTGCCTGCATATATGTTGTTGCAGAACAATCAAAGGGTGAAAAAATAATAATTCCAGATTATGCTAGTAATATGGACATCTCCTCATGGTGCTAAAGTTTCCTACAAAACTGGTGGCTGAAACGAATAGTGCTATAGTGTACATGTAACAAATCAAATGACCCATAACTCTGTAAAAGAAACGATTCCAATTGTGATTGTAAAATCTGCATCATCTCCTGATACTGAAACTTTCAATATGTTTTTCTGTCAATATGACGCCGCAGAGAAAAGTGTAGAGACATTCGGACAATACTGATTTAAACCTTCTGATGGTTTCTGGTGTGTGTATACATTTAGTACTTTGAAATGAAAACTATTTAATTGTATGTACGTACAGCTTTTGTATATTTTAACATTTTGAAGACTGAAAAATAAATATTATTGACAAAAATTTCCTTAGCCTTTCCATAAACCTGTTTCTGCGGCATTTGTTTTCAAGTCTTACATACTTCACATTCGAACCACCAGAACTAATTGTAAAAAATGAATTTGAATGTTTACTCCCTCAGTCTGCATCATTTATTATCTTTGTGAAGAAACTAAAGAAAATTAGAAGGAATTTTAAATAATCAAACATCTAGTCTGCTATCTTTCAGTATTTATTCTACACAATTAACTTTTTTCCAGAGAAACCTTAACAAAATTAGAAATTATATAAACCAATCTCCATTTAATCCTGGAGCCAACTGAAATTATAATTTCATTTTTAAATTCCCAGCAATGAAAAACTGAACAACAGAATTGAATACCGCTTGTATCTTTTACTTTCTAATTTTCTAGTTCTAGCTTAAAATCTGAATTCTAAAATCATTTCATAAGGATTGTCTTAGGATAAACATTATGTCTTGAGAAACCAAGCAAAAAATAGAAAAAAAACAGTCTTATAGCTGTTATACTGAAAGAAAAATGAATGGATAAAAATTCTCAGTTGTATAAAATACATTACCGTCTTGCTGAATGCAAAAAAAAATAAAAACTTTTATTTATATTTTTAAACAAAATTTAAAAGCTTTATTACTATTTTGTTGTGTCTTATGACAGTACTGGTGTGCTGATTACAATTTGCATGCAGGGTATTGATTCGCCGAGAATTTCAGCTCAGACAAACTAGTTAAAGGCACCAGTACATTTTTGCAAAGAATGTGCAATATTATGTATGTAGGGATTTTGTTAATTTTGTTTCAGTTATCTTATTTCACAGGTAGAGGTCTACACTTACTATGCATAGTTATCTAACTGGGTAGTTTTTAGGGATGGCAACGAATACCAAAATCAATACTCGAGTACTCGGTCATTTTTCCGATCGAGTACTCGGTTACTCGGATGATTTCCAATGATCTTCAAAGTTTTATCACAATATATTAACACCGTCTGCATGCTACTTTCGTTTTCTATTTAAATTCATAGATGTGTAACTATAATAGGACTGCAAGGGAGGTAACTTAGAATTAACCATCAAACAAATTAAATCAACATTATATTTTATAACGTTTTAACTGATGCAATATCAAGTTTAAACATGTATAACAGTTCATATATCTTTTTTTCTTCTTGACATTATATAGACTGGTCTGTTTTCTAAGGATGCTTGAAGCGTAAATGATTTAACATGTATACGTTATTTCACAGCTACATAATGTACATTTAATAGTCTTGCTATCAGCACAGCGTTTGAAATATTTCCAAGCATTAGATTTTGCAGGCGGCATTTTGACTCTTGAAATTTTAATATCTTATTCTAAACAAAAACTTTATCAATATATAAAAAGTTAATGATATTTCTGGATTTATATGCGTAAAGAAGAAAAGGGAGTTACTCTCCTTTATTGAGTAAAGAAAAACAAACGCTTAATCGGGTCTAATTACTACCTTTAATCTAACATTCATAATAGCAATCCGGCCATTTGCTGTTTTCAAAACATATACCTTAAAACAAGTTTCGGCTACAAACTCTTACACAATTTAAGGTAATTAAATATTATAAGAGGCCGAATGACGTAAGCGACACAGGTGTTCATCCATGTGCGTATCAAACTGTTGATCGCCTCATTGAAATAACGATATCATTTTCGCACCTCTGCAAGGATGTTTTGATTGCATTTAAGAGGTATTTATGAAGATACTTGAACATCTCCAAATTTTTTAACTGATTGGATACACCAACCTTTCTAAATCGCAACAAAATAAAACTTATATATTTTTGCCGAGTAATCGAATGTCAATTTTGTTAACCGATATTCGGACGTTTGATCGTGTACTCGGTTAACCGGTTACTCGTTGCCATCCCTAGTAGTTTTATTAAACGTTTCCGGAAGTGCGGTAGTCAGTCATCTCATATACTGTTATGTGATGTCAGGTATCACATGGAATACAGTGGCATAATAGTGCTTTAAGCACTTCCAACCATTAGTGCAGAATTTTACTGAATAAAAAATAAGTTCAAAATTATACTTTTCCAATCATATCCAGAACCGTTTCTACACTTGCTAGTACGCAAGTTTGTCAGTCAATATATTTATATGTATTTTTTTTTCAGATTTAGAAGAACAGATTTATAGAGTTAATTTCCAAAGGCCACAAAGCTGTCCGGTTTAACTTGTTGTTCACCATCGTCGGAAACCCACGTAAGGTCCATTTACGTTTCACTTTATTTGAGCTTATTTATCGTTGGTATCGGTTGCCCATATAACCGACGCCTATTAAGAGATTAGTTATCTTATGTTGTGGGAGTAGTGCAAGATACAGAAAGCATCCCATTCCAGAGACAACCCTGGTTCTTTTGTGTGCTCAGTGTATAGCACTGATACATCGGACCTCGGTTTAACGTCTCATCCGAAAGACTATTAGTAATGTTCACAGAGAAGCGGGGGATTGAACTCGGGACCCCTTGTTTACTAATCCAGCGCGTTACCACTGGACCACAACCGCTCCCATTCATCTACCGTGGGACAATTGGTTGGTAAAATTTCGTTAAAAATGAATAATTCATTACCTACTTTCATTGGTTTCCGAAAGATTTCCATTGCGTAATCTCAGCCAATGAAATTACTCGTTACAATTTGCCTTTCGCGGCTATGTTTAAATCCAGGGAAATAAGTTTATTTTAAGTAACATGTCGTTATGCCTACCCTCAACATTAAAGAGTATCTATTTGTAACGCGTATTAATCTCATCGGACGAAGAGTTATTTTCCTTTGCTAATTAATATTCGTGAAAACGAATAATCTGCAGTCAAGTGTCCTACGGTACTTAATGTAGTTGTGCGGAATATGTACCGGGGGTAACCAACACAGTTTTATGCCACATGGAGAAATTGAATATAAATGTCTGTGCATCCGTTCGTCAAACTAACGTCTGGTCTTTTTCTTAGGAACCAATGGCTTTCGAGTTGGCTATAATATCTTAATAAACATAAACAGGTAAGGTACGCGTCTGTTTACATCTGTAAAGCGGTAAGGACTTATTACAAAGTAGAACAATGTATAACCACGCATTTAGGAAAATACTTTACATGTATCTGGTTCGCTTTGTCCACGAAACGTTTTTCTTTTCATAAGAGAAGAAAATACCACAAGGTGACATGTGAATAAATATGTCTAAATTTATCAGAAGCAATCATTGGTAAAAATATTAACCACGTTTTCAATAAAGCTGTGTTGCAAATATTACGTTCGTTTGCTTTTTTCTGTATATTTGCACTTTTAGGCGATTGGAGGTGCAGGTAAGGCTTAAGAGGTGGAGCTCAAGACCGGAGTTAGAGACAATGCGTATGCTTTTTTTTTGTTGGTCTTTTACGCTCGTTATAATTGGATTTAAGTAGTCCTTTAATAAAGAGACGAAAATAAAAACTTAACGTATGCTTTCAGACATCAACAACTGCATACGAATTTTTTATCTTACAACTTTTAAATAGGATAACTTTCAAGGAAAGTTTTGCGTTTTATTTATATCTTTAATACTAAGGTACATTTTAGATGCAATAATCTTGTTTGCATAAAATGATTACAGAAAAAATGTCCTCGGCGCTTTCATGACAATAACTCTTTTACTTTTCAATTATACCAGCCAAATTTTTTTTATTCATCCTGCGACCCGGACCAATTTGACTATCGTCATTTTCATAACAATGCCTTAAGAAGTCAGTTATATGTAGTTTAGTATCGTGACTGACTTATGTCACAGAAAATGTATTTCACAGCACTGCTCCATCTATGTGAACAAGCAAAATTTTTAATGCAGCTAACCATTGAAACAAAATTGTTTCGGTGTCTGGACATAGCTATATGACGTTTGTGTATCGTAGCAATCAATATTTTTTTACCAAGCATATACCATTTGAAAACCTCTCAGGTTAATAATACCTAATGGGGGACATTAGTGGATAATCTACCCTGAATACTCTCTGATATTACATTGGTCCTTCCATTTAGATTCCTCTGCTTTTACCGTTATTTTCTCGTTTGGTATGGTGATAATTAAGCCTAATTATTTGCAACAATTGTAGTCAGATTACAATTAAAGTTAGCAACATGTTTTGTTAACATCATTATCTTTGTTTTTTTGATAATCCTAACTTTTTATTTAATATATAACTGACAATTTTCACAACTACAAGTCAAGACCATCACAGCTAGAAACAAGGATAAAGTTAGAGGATTCCAAATGGAAGGACCAATGTGCCATTTGGTCTACCTTTGATGTTATCTGAGTAAGGGAGATAATTTGTTATCAGGAATGTCCCTCATTATATTCGATTCAGCCCTAAATCATAGCAAAAAGAGTTAAACATACGATAAAAGTTGTGATCGACCATAAAGCAGTGTTTAGATCTTGCTTTAGGCCATACCAAATTGTTTTTTCGTTTAGCGTCCACCCTAAGTTCAAAAACCTATCTAGCTATCCTGAAAACACAAACGAAGCCACAAAAAATAAACAAGTCATACTGACTAGTATCTACGCCAAGATATAATTATCAAGTTTCATATTCCCCTTTGTAGAGACTTTTAATGCATTTCTTAAAGTATTTTCAATCAAACCACCTACAAATTCAACTGAAAATATATTTCTGCATAGGTAAATTTACAACTGAGTCTATATTTGGAGTCAACTTGTCAATATCAACTCAGTTTCAACAATCCATAAAACTGATGCACATTCATGTTATTAGACAGGTCCTTCCATCCTATGCCACTAAAATCCAAATGAGGTATCACGGTAAAAAATTACAAAGTAAACACTACTTAAACATTTAATACTGAAAACCAAAATATCATTTTTACTGGTATATGTTTTTCTCTATCTGTTTTGTCTGAGTGTCTGTTGGCTTCACTGCGAAGATAACACAGTTCTTTTAAATAATTCAAATGTATTTGTCTCCCTTATGAAAGAAGAATTCTCAGCAAAAATGTTACAAAAGGAATATGTGCTTTGTGAACTACTAACAAAATGTCATAAATAATGTCTTTCGACTGTACCTATTTGAATTACATTAAACTTCATCAACACATTCTAGCTGCAGCTCGCGTATACTCTACACTTGAGAAATTCGACTGATAGCGAAAACATAAACAAATACTTCAACGCATACAATTTACATAAAACAATCATTTACTTGCTATCTTGAAAAACAATAAAAGGCATTAGAATCTTATTATAACTGACCAGAAATTAACCTCTCCTGATGTCGCCAACAAATTTATGCACACATGGAACTTTTTTACACGACTCAGTAAATACAAAATGGAGTAAAGATGTAACGGAGGTAACAAAACTAGTCACGTATAAATTCTCGAACATACCGGAGAGCATTTAATACTTTGTACAGTAAGGTTGTAAGACAAAACAATGTTGTTGTTTTTTCCTACCTCAGAAGCTCAAACCTATCCGTCCGCGGACGCTAAACGAAAGAACGATTTGGTATGGCCTTATCTTGTGTCTCATATTTCGGTAAGACAAACAGGTTACTTGTTTTTTTATATAAAGTAAATACAAAGAATAAGGAAGTCATTCCAAGGGCCAACGATAAAATTTATTGGTTGTATGCTTTCTTATCACCTGTTTTAAACGTTAAACAGATCACTAAATAGCTGAATGGCCGATGTATACATTCTTTAGAAAACAAGGTAGGTACATTGCATCTCCCTTTTCTCTAGAATTTTAAACGTTCTAAAAGCCCAAATATGTTGTTGCTTAGGATAATCAAACGAAAGGGATAGTGATGCGTTTTCAAAAGAACTTTGCATTTAGGTTTTAAGTAAATTTCGGTATAGTTATATATTGTAAGGACGTCACCCCACATATTTTTGTTTATTCCTTACACTTCCATTTAATGTCACAAATCTAGGCATTTACTATTTGTCTATGCTTGTATTTGATTGAAACACACTTTAATATTATCATTCGATTGTAAATTGTACATATATTGATATTTAAGTCCATATTATTCATAACTTTGTAACTCCTGCATTGTCATTTCTATAAACGCCGCAATTTTGTGTCATACATTTTGGCACTTCCGGTTTAATGGTCGGTACGTAATACTTATCATGTAAACATTCTGCTGGGTATAGATAGCCCGAATTTTTGAAATCATTGTCTTTTATGAATTGCTCTTCAGAGAATGATATATCTTTGAAGATAGAAAAGGTTTATAATCAGAAAATGACAATGCAGGTAAATTTTGTTCGTTATACTTATTGATCTCTGACTACCGCTTTTATAAATGCGGTAACCTTGAACTTTTTACAAGTTTTTGTTTACATTATACATAGAACCGAAACCGGCCTAACAGAATTGGTGTCAGAAGTGAAGATTTTTATAAAAGCCATTTTTAGTAAATTGTTGTTGAAATTTGATGAGCAGAAACTAAGAATTTTTCAGCAAAATTCGGCAAAATTAAAAAAAAATGTTGGATAAAGTGCTTGATAGGAAATAGTCATTAAGTATATTTAGACATTTTAATCAGAAAATTAATGATTACACAAACTCTGAAAATGGTGCTAGGAGTGATTCTTTAGATGATCAGTTGTCTAATATGACAAAAGAAATGAATTTTATAAGCAGTACTTTTAAACAGATGCATGATCAGATGCAGTCCAGAATGGATAGTTTTGAAAATGATATGTGCAATATGCATTCTAAACTGACTGACCTCAGAAATCCTTATCCAGAAGTAAATTTTAATTACAGGGGTAGATCAAATGCTAGGGTAGAGAATGTTCTAAACCCTATCCATGCCAAATGTACAGACTTATAATATAATAATCAGAATGTGTATGAAAATTTCCAGCCTATACAAGGGTGTAATATAAAAATGAAACCTAAAACATTTGATGGTACAACAGACATAAGTGAATACTTGACTCAGTTAAACCTGGTCTCAGAAGTTAACAGTTGGTCATATCAGGCTAAGTCTTTATATTTAGCAAGTAGTCTGACAGGAATGCTAGATCACTTCTCAGTGAACTAAATGAGACAAAAAAGAGTGAATTTAACAGCCTTGTAGAAATCTTAAGACATAGATATGGTATAAAGAACAAAGCTGAAACTTTTAGGTCACAATTGAAGTCTATCACAAGGGGTAAAGATCAGTCCTTACCTAACTAGCACAAAAGATAATAAAAATAACTAGACAGGCATATCCAGATGCAACATTAGAACTAAATGAAATGTTGTCCATTTTATTAATAGTTAAGATGATTCTGATATAAGGTAAAGACTAAGAGAATGTTGTCCAAAATCCATGTCTCAGGCTGAAAAAAAAAATAGCTGTTAGGTTAGAAACACAAAAATTAGTTGACAAGCAAAGAAAGCAACCAGTCAGTGCTATTCCACATCCAGAAAAACCTTAAAATTCTCTTGATTTGGTAATTGAGCAACTAGAAAGCTTATCAGAAATATTGAGAAGTTAGATTCCAATAAAAAAGAAAACAATTTGAAGGAGAACCAGAATAACAGATTACTCAATGGTCAAATAAATTACAGTAGGTCTAATAATAGAAATGGTTTCTACCAGAATAAGAATAGAAGCAGTTCAAATCTGAGAAATCTGAGAAAAAGAAACACCATATGTGGCCGTAATCCAGAATTATCAGTAGAAATTATCTCTAATTCAAATACAAAGTCAGTTACAGTAAGCAATTTTCCAGCTAAAGATAAAGTTACTACAAGTAAGACATTCTTTTCATACAGTAAACCAAGAAAATGCTATGATTAGTGTTATAGAAACTGAAAATGCTGAGACAAATTCAAATTTTAGGGAAAATAGTACTGGTGAATTTGATATTAAAGAAATGCAAGATAAATATCATTCACTGAATATTATACAAGATATCATTATGAGTGGTATTTGACTTGACTGGCAGGAAATGTCAAAATACAGTCCTGAGGTGAAATATTATTGGACAAGACTCAACACAATGGTTATTAAAACAATAAACCTTACAGGAAATGGGAAAATGAAGATGACGATAATTTACAATTACTCTTACTAGTTCCAAAGTCTCTAAAGGAATTTATCTTGAAACAGTTACATGATGGAAAATCTGGTGCTCATTTAGGAGTAAAGAAAGCATTGCATAAGGTCAGAAAAATATTTTTTTGCTTTGCATTGAGAAAAGATGTAAACTGTAGTTAATTTTGTGATGTATGTAATTGTGGCAGGTGATCTCTAAGAAATGCCAAAGCCCCATTATCACTTTATACTGTTGGAGCTCCAAATGAAAGGATAGCGAAATATTTTATGGGACCTTTTATTAAAACAAATAGAGGAAATAGATAAATTATGGTTGTGGGAGATTTATTCAATAGATGGACTGAATTTTTCAGCCTTCCCAATTAAGAAGAAAAAAACTGTATACCAATATTTTAGCAGATAGGGCTGTCTGCTTATATGTCATACTGACCAAAGAAAAACGTTTCAGTCAAAATTGTTTACAAAAATGTGTGAATTATAAGGTATTTAAAAATCAAGATTTTCTACATTTCACACCCAAGGAAATGGTTTCATTGTGAAGCAAAACTCAACAATAATAAAAATGTTAAATCCCTGTATTTCTAAAAATAAAAAAGATTGGGATGAACATATAGATCATGTAATGTTAGCATACAGATCTTCTGTACAAGCTTCAACTGGTTTGTTACATATTGACAGAGAAATTCGATTACCTGTTGATTTATGTTTTGGTACTCCGGAAACAACTAAAGCTGTGAATACAGAAAATAAGGCTAGCTTTTTGTCAAACCTTGAAAAGAATTTGGAGAAGGTTCACGAAATAGCTATTGGGAATATGGAAATAGCAAGCAAAAGCATGAAAACTAACTATGATGTAATCTCCAAATAAAAAAAAGTCACAGAAAAGATGATAGTATCATTGTCTAGTTAGAAAGAAGGGATTTAGTCTGAAATTTCAAAAACCATGGATAGGACCATGCAGAATTTTAAATGTTTCGATGTTTTGTACAGATTCCAAATTACTCCTCATTCATAGATAGTTCATCATGATAAGTTAAAGCCTTATGTTGGTAGAACAGAAACATAATAATCATTAGACAGAAAAGTTACTCAACAGCATTTTTGTTTTGTTTTGTATACTTGTAGAGATTTCAGTGTGCCCTCGGTGAAGATTTATTCTTTCCGACAAAAAGAGCCCGCCTAAGCCATCTCAAAGAACAGCATAGTGGGATTTAGTACAAATGTTGTAAATATAGGAAAATGTATCGCAGAAATGACAATCCCCACCAGTGCAGGGCAACTAAAGACCAATTTTACTTCTTCAACCAAACAACTGGTGCTAAAGGGAGGGAGCCAGAGAGAGACTTAGAACAATTCATGAAAAAAGCCGAAGGTAGATTATGTATAGACTTACAAAAGAAAGCATGTTCAAGAAAATACCCGAAGACAAGAATATATTTACCAAACCAAAGGTGAGAAAAGGTTAGAGAGGGCCTAAATTTGAGTGACAGCAGTAGTTCAGAAGGCACAAGTAATACAGACAGTAATAGTGACAGTGATGAATAAGAATTTGAACGTTTTCAGAATGAGAATTTTGAACATGAAATTCAAATATTAGAGGAAGATGGACTCAAAGAAGAAAAGAGAGGAAGAAGAGATGGAAAGAGAGGAGGAAAGAAAGAAACAGGAAGAGGAGAAGAAAAGAGAGGAAGAAAAGAATAAAAAAGGAAAAAGAAAACTAAGGAGGAACGAAAGAAACAGGATGGGGAGAAGAAAGA